>JAOVVA010000009.1:2557425-2602450 GCA_028565275.1 Leiocassis micropogon | reverse complement strand
TTAATTCCCGTTTATTCCCATTAATTCCCATGGAAAGTTTCCATCTTTGAAAATTCCGGGAATTTTGCAACCCTAGTAGTCACACCATCATTGATGCTATCATGTGCCAGTCAGAAGAGAGGCATATATTTTACATATTGAAGTGTATTTACATTTTTTTGGGCCCCTCTATATACTGTATGTTTTTAGTTTAGGTTGGGGCGGGAAAAAAAGGTAACCGATGAGACTGTCGGTGCTTTGAGCATGAAAATGCTACCAGGGTGTCTCCCCTACTCTAATACAACCCAGATCGAACATCGCTCACGTCCGTCGTTTTCATGGTCTCAACATTCCAGCCGAGGAAGCACAGTGTCTACAGGAAGTGTTTATTAATGAACAACTGGGAAATGAGATGATGAGTTGGCGAGGCATTAGCGGTTTTTATAACAGTGTGAAAGGTTTATGTAGAACTGGTGTTCTGGGTAGAGGTGTCATGCCATGATTTAACACCACTGATTTGAGTTTCATGAGGAGCAGCACAGTCAGTTAAACTCCAATAAGACGTCCTGGCGTGTAGCTTTCACACTTTTTACCATCAGCAGGAATCAGTTTAATGTTGCATGTGATTTGCTTTTAGCATTTCCTCTACTTCCTCTTTTACTCTTGTTAGGCGTGTCTAATGCTGTAAAGTGAAACATGTACTATACATAATGTTTTCGTACAGAAGGAACATTAGCTGTAGCTGTAACTCAACCTTAGAATAACTCTGCTCCCTGCTACATCTCTGAAGGCCTGTATTTTTTACAGTTAGAATCTCTGTGTGTGTGTGTCCATCCATGTGTGGAGGATGCATGTTGTTTCTGAGGTGTAGGCTAATTGGCATTTCAAAATTCCCCGTGGTGTATTATTGGGTGTGTGAGTGTGTGGGTTGGCACCCTGTCCATATTTCCACCTAGACATGGGCATGTATTTGAAATGCATGGTATTATTATCATTATTATTATTATTTTCGGAAAATGTGTAACTTGAGAAGAAAGGCATTAAGAATGTTTAACAGGGAGTTTTAAACCAAAACTTCAGTGTATTATAAACATGATTAAGTATAGACTTAAGACTTTTTATTTTTATTTTATATATATTTTTTCTAATACAAACCATTGAAGCTGGAACAAAAGAGGAGGAGGAGGATGAATGTTCAGTTACACTTCCAATAGAAACAAACCTGAGCTTTGCAGCATGTGTGTGTTTTTATGTGTGTGTTTCGCATCATTAGGAAGGCTACCGATGGCCTGGCAGCGATTAGTGATGAAGAAACTTCACCCATTTCCGTCCGGCAAATGGCTTATGGTAAGTTTTTTTTGGTAATTTGTGAATGATTGTGTGTACAGTTCCAACAGACAGATTTATCCGTCGATTTTCAAGGAATTTCACTCTCAGTGCTCACGAGAACGACTGCAGTGAGCTCTGAGCCACGTGAGCCGGGATCATCGTTCACGGATATACTGCATTCTTTAAAACGTCCGCACCATTCAGATGTTTTACTGCATCTATAAGTCTCATCACTGGACTGTGCTGGATGTTTTGTTGTAATTATTATGATCCAATCAAGTCAACTAGGCTTTTACTGTCATTTCAACCTTCAGTTCAGTACACAGTGGAACAAAACAATGTTCCTCCAGGTCCATACATGCAACATAAATTAACAGAAACTAACTAACTAGGACACCTAATTAGCTGACTAAGACAGACCAGATTGGTACCATAAATTAAAGAAAAACAATTTAAAGTATTATACAACAGACAACATAAAATGTGCAAACAAGCCACAATGCTTGTGGTGTAGGTGTCAGTGATGGAGAGATGAGAGACCCCGATGATCTTTTCGGCTGTCCTCACTATCCGCTGTAGGGTCTTGCGGTCCTAGACAGTACAATTCCCAAACCAGACAGCGATGCAGCTGCTCAGGATGCTCTCGATAGTCCCTCTGTAGAAGATTGTAAGAGGTGGAAGCTGGGCCTTCCTCAGACTTCTCAGGAAGCTCCTGGGCTGTTTATGTGCACAGAGCTGGTGAGGGTGAGGTTCTCCTCCAGGTGGACACCCAGGAATTTGATGGTGCTGTTCATGATCTCCACAGAGGAGCCATTGATGTTCAGCAGAGACTGATCGCTCCGTGTCCTCCTGAAGTCAGCAACCATCTCTTTAGTTTTATTGACTTCAGAGAACGTCAGATAAATAATTCAGTTAACCTCTTAACTGTGTACTAAAGAATGATTTGTCTGGACTGTAAATATTTATTTTTATGTATGTTTGTATATATAAGTGTGTATGTATGTGTACAGTGGCAGGGCTCGGCTTTGGGATAATGAGTGGTGCTTTCTCCATGATCAACATCCTCTCTGACTCTCTGGGCCCAGGTACTGTGGGCATTTTTGGGGACTCTCAGTACTATTTTATCACCTCAGGTCAGTCCACGAACATACATCTTCCTCTTTTTCCCCCTGTGAATGTGATGCAATTGTTTCTTTTCTGAAAGTAGTGTAATTAAAAATAATAGTAAAAGCTTTTTTTTGTTGTTGATTTTGAGTCATCATGAACGCAAAGACCACATAGCATTGTTCTGTGATTGATAACACAAGTACCAAGCGTGTCGATTTTATTTTTTCAGGCTTTTTGAAGCTAGTTTGAAAATGTCGTATTAAAAAAATGAATAAATAAAGGATATAGTAATTACAGTATTTTAATAATATGAACTTTGCGTAAAATATTTTATAATTGTTTAATAAAATTCAGGGAAGGGAAAGTGTAATGCTACAGCATATAGGGACATCGTATACTGTACAATAGTGTCCTTCCAAATTTCTACATTCCAGAACAATAATGAATTTATTTTATTTATTTATTTTTTCACAATTATGAAATAACATATGGCATTAGGTAGTTCGTTTTTATTATAAGACACAAAGGTCGACTGTTCTGTATAGTCCTTGCAAGAACAGTATTGTGATTGTAAAAGTGCATTCAAGCAGCATGATCAAACTGTCTCTCATGAAGACCATCCCAGAAAAGCAAGACCAAAACTTACCACTGCTGCAGAGGAGAAGTTAATTTGAGTTATCAGGCTCAAACATCATACATTGATGTCATTATGAAGGTTTTACAGAGCATAAGCAGCAGACACATCTTAATATCATTTCAAGAAAGAAATAAAAATCAGAAAAGTCCAAGAATTAGAAGTTGAAACTTTTGATTGTTAGTGTACATATGGATGTGGTGGTCAGGTGTCCACAAACTATTGGCCATATAGTCATTTAGTATTTTGGAATATACGTTATATACTCATTGTGAATATTTGTGAAGTTGACATGAATTTGTAAAAAAAAAATTTTTTTTTAATTTTTTGGAAGTCTTTATGTGAAATTTTTTGCAATATGTGTAAATTGTACACATATTTACTTGCAAAACGTAAATTGTATAAACATTAATTGTATAAACTATTTGTGAACAATAAAAATAGTAAACATTTGAATAAATATAATCTACATAATGTTGAGATAAAAGTTAATTATTCATAATAATGATACTACTACAGTGGATGATACTGATAAATGTGACTTTTTTTATATCAGGAAGTAAGTACTTTATTAAACATTAGTCAGTGTTGATCCTTATTAAGGGAGTAAGGAAGTGCAGACATTTATTCAATGTATAGAGATTCCTGAGATATTTCTCTCATGTCAGTGTGTCATGAGCAGATCAGTAGAACTTCTAGCTTATGTTTGTATGCTGTAATTGATTTGAGAGTGTGATTGTATTGAAGTTGTTGGTATTAAAGTTGACCTGTGAACTTACTGACAGCTCTGATGACTCTGGCCATGACGTTGCTGCACACGTTCTGGGGTGTGGTGTTCTTTGACGGCTGTGAGAAGAGCCGCTGGTGGGTCATCGTTGTGGTGGTGTGTCTCCATCTGCTGGTCTCCAGTCTGGTAAGCAACCAAGCTGTCACATGACCCTCAGCCTCAGGTTCTGAATGTCATTTCTTGCCTGGTTTTACTGTGTGCTTTACAGGAGTGTAAAATGAGACATTGTGATTCATTTAAAGAGAGAAAACAGTTTGAACTGAATCATTTTAATTATTTGACCTGCGCTGTCTGTTAATGTTGCTCCTATATCATGCTTAACCCCAGGTTTATGGGTTCACAGTTACTGATGATTGTTTCAACACATTTAGCTTTTTAACTTTCCCTGGAAATAGCCGTATGACTAGTTCCAGTTAGGCTTACAGCTAGTTATGGGGAAAGAAACGAGTTACCTATTTTGACTTGAGACTGACTTGAAAAAAACTCTGAACTATCCCTTTAAGGAGCGTTAAAGAAACTCATTAGCATCATTTATAGCCACTTGGGGGAGACGCTGCTTGTCTTTGACATAGCCAGTTCAGGTTACTTCTGTTCCCTCATCTAATATTGTCTAAATGCTTTATAGCCTCAGAAAGAGTTTTCAGTGCACCTAAATATTGTAATTAACGTTACTGATTCAGCAGATGAAGGAAATTATTGATTCTGTGCCATATCTGTCTTGCACAAAATGTCATTATCTGTCTTCTACTTAAGTTTAAGCATACATTTCTTTAGATATTAATGCCAGATATCTCCAAGGTTAAAAATATAAGAAAAAGGCTATATGCAAAAAGGCAAAATATTTCACAACATTTAGGCATTAATAACATTGTTTAGTAAGACTACTAAGCACTGAACTCAAAAACCTAATTCCAATAATAAATTACCAAATATTTACAAGCAAGAGTGAAACAAAGCTGGTAAAGACAAATGGTTAGTGCAAGTTGTTGAGAAATTGCCTGTACACTTAATGCTGAAGGAAAAGCATAATGAATTCTGTCAATAAACCTGCATTTAACTTTTTTCTTCCATGATTTTTTAAAATAAGTTGTCATTCAAGAGGGAAAAGTCAAAACTACCAGTCAAACGTTTGGTTTTTATTTCTTTCCAAAACAATGGCGATGGCATCCAAAATCTCCAAGTAACCGGAAGTTAATTAATTCCCATTAACAGCTCATCCTAGTGTGCCCGCGACTTTGTTGCACACTCATAAACAAGTTTTAAAAAATTTACTGTGCCATATGTTGAATTTTGGAATGAACTAAAACTTTTACGTGTTATCATGAAGTGTGTGGAATGAAGGTGTGAGATCATCATTTCTCTCTAGCCCTCAGCAGAACATGGTTATTTCTTGATCTAGTCTGTTTAACATGACCCATTTCTATTAAACTTCCTTGCAGATGTTTGCATGTCTGTACTTATCGTGTAATAGTAGTGAGAAAAGGGAATCCAAAATATTTTGGATGTTTCTTTCTCGACCCACATGGTATCTATGGTATGGTATCTTCATTGTGTATAAAAGGATGAAGCTTGGGAATGTATATTGATGCGTCGATAAGAATTAAACCACACGATTGCGTCCAACCAGAACAGAAATACATTAGTGATTAGGACTTGTAACAAAACAATCCGCTCAAGAGTCCCCAGTGACACAGATTGGGATTGCAGTCATGACTTCTGCTACTGTACAATAATACTGCATTTCATTATCATTTTAGCCAGACGTGCTGCTTTACTGTCTCATACCCTTTCTTACTCTGCGCTATCCTCTTTGTCTTTCATACACTCATGTACACCGACAGTCTCTGATGAACCCGCTGTACGAAGGCAGCCTGCCTCCTGTGTATGTTGTAACAGCAGTCATGGCCGTGTGGGCGTTCTTCTCTTCAGGAGGGTCTCTGAACAACCTCTCAAAGCTCTGCACACGTAAGATCTGTACTTGTTATTGATTTATTTATTTTTTTAAACCTTCATAGTTTTTACTTAAATTGCATGTGAATAATGTAACAGGCCTGATGAGGTTATTTATAAAATCCCCACACAGATATCAACCATAGTCTCTGAACAAAATTCAGATTTATGGAAAATATCACAGTGCAACATTTATTCCTCTGTCTCAGTTCACCTTTACTGTAAGTTCTGGTAAGAAAAAAGGGAAGATGTGACTTAAGAGGTTTTTAACTCCTGCACCAAAAGCCCTTATCTGCTAATCCATCAAAGAGCATGAGCCAACATGTCCTATCCTGGGCTCTGGAGAACAAAAGAGAGAACCGCCATATACTGTTCAGTCACATGTGTAAGAGTCAGTGCCCCGTCTTTTAATTCTATGTGCTTTTGTTTCAAAACAGTGTTAAACTAGCAGGTATTAGTATTGTATTACACAAATACCACCTCAAACAACAACATATAACTTTTTTTTCATTGTGACATTATTTATTTCACAAAAATGAAGCCAGAAACGTGTGCAATACTAAATACCCCCATGATTCAGTAGCTTGTAGTGCCACTTTTTAGCAGCAACAACTTGAAGTAATCATTTCCTGTATGACTTTATCAGCCTCTCACGTCATTGTGGAGGAATGTTGGCCCATTCTTCTTTACAACATTGTTTCAGTTCATTGAGGTTTTTGGGAATTCACGTATAAACAGCTCTCTTAAGGTCCCACCACAGCCTTTCAACTGGGCTGCGGTCTGGACTTTGACTAATCCATTCCAAAACCATTCTGATGTAGTTTTACTGGCGAGCTTCGGATCATTGTTCTGTTGCATGAACCAATTTCAACCAAATCTTCATCTGTTGTACAGAAGGCCTCACATTTACCTCTGTGGTATACAGAGGAGTTCATGGTCAAATCAATGACTGCACCAGACGCTGTGGCTGCAAAACAAGCCCAAATCATTCCCCCTCCATATGATGTGTTTCTGCTGAAATTGTGTGTATAGCATTAAGGCTAAACCGCATGTTTTTTTGTTTTTTAGAAAGAAGTTTATTTTAGAAAGAGGTTTTTCTCCTGGCAACCCCATAGGGTCCCAAAAAACGTACTTGTTCAATTTTCTCCTATTTGTGCTGGCATGGACATTAACACTTAACATGCTCACTGAGACCTGTAGGGTCTGAGATGTAACTTAGTTTTTTTGTATTTCCCTGAACATTGCAAAGTCTGACGTGGGGGTGAATGTGCTGGGATGTCCACTCTTGGGAAGATTGGCGTTTGTCTTGAATGTTGTTCGTTTGTGAATAATCTTTCTCATTGTAGAATGTCGAACTTGGTTTTATAACCCTTTCCAGATTGATGTGCAGTAACAATTGCTTTTCTAAGGCCACAGTTTATGTCTTTCCCACTTGGCATTGTGTTACACACATTAGAATGCTCCAGGTCAGCAAAACTTCTGCTTTTATAGAGGTCTGCACACCTGCTGATGAACAATTAATCAATCAAACGCTGATGATTAGCAGCAACTGGCTGCCACTTACCCTCTTAAATTTTGTGAAAGCAGTGTGAGGGACTTGGTATTGCACACTTTTATTTTTTTTTCTCGCTTTCATGTTGTTGTTCCTCTGAGGTTGTATTTGCCTAATCTTAAGACCTGCTGCGATCAGATGATCATTCTGTTTTTAAACAAGAACACACAGAATTAAAAGACAAACTTCAGCACATAATGTGTAAGGAATGAGGAAGAACTGAACAGAAAGAGAGACCGTGAGAGAGAGCAGTGTGTGGGAGAGTCAACACATTCATATATATATATAAAAAAAAAAAAAACTAGATTAAAACTGTTGCTGAGGCACTTTATTTGTAAATACAGTATATATCTGTATAATTTTGGAGGAGAACATATTCAGAGGATTATATACTTAGCGCACACCATCTCTCTGTTTAAAGTTGAGTAATTAAATTAGCCAGTGAAACAGATATTATAAGCTGTCCTTGTTCTGGACATTGACATTGACGGTGTCTTCCAGGGCACAAAGTTGCCAAAGTTAAGTTCATCCAATATAACCTGCAATGTAATATGTTTAGCCTAACAACACCCACCCAGTGTCTTTCTAGCCTGCTTGTTAATAAGAATGTTTGCAATAAAGATCTAGGCTGTCTCTCTGTCTCCGTTTCAGCCTTAGTGCATGATTCTGTCCGCAGGTAAGAGGACCGAGGTAGCGTCTTCGTAAGAAAGCCATGCCCTGACCTCACCGCGTGACTCAGGCAGTTTGTTGGGAAGCTGCATTCACTGCTCGGAGTAAACGAAGCAGCCGGAGAAAGAACAGCAGTAGCAGCGGCCATCAGTTCTGATGATGCCCCCGGGGTTGAACTCAAACCTCCACCAACAGGGCTGCCTTACGGATTATAGGACTCTCAGATCATGCTCATTGTGTAAATAGCTTGACATCATCTTCACACACATCAGAATCTATGCTTTTATTAAATTACTTTGATCACGAGCAAGTAGTATTTTACATTTAACACAGTGTTGTTGTTTGTTTTTTTTCTTTTTGTAAACCACAAGTCATTTTTGTGTTAATTTTTTATTTTCTCTGATGAAAGTATCGTGTAAATATTAAAAGTAAGTCTTATGAGGATTTTTAAAAGAAAAAATTTAGGTAGGAGAGATGATCTGGGGCTGGACTGTGTCTCCTTTACAGTCTGGATTTGTTCCATGTAAAACTGGATTGGGAATTTTACTTCTCTATAAAAGCTAAACCGAACCTAAATAAAATAAATGTAATGTTCTGTCAAGCTTAATATGACGTTGGAAAAGCGGTTCAACACTTCGTCAGTATGTAATTCCCAAAGTCGTTACCACAAATTGTTTTCGCTGCTGCTAATGTGTTTTGCATTTGTGCTGCAGTAAACTAAATACATTAAGCCATGATTGACGGTTTGGGTTTAATGTGTCAATCAGCAACCGGGGCATAAAAAGCTGCCACCTGGGTTTGTTGAATCATAAGGAATCCAGACTTTAAAGCTGCAGCAAATCCATTGCTCTGACACAGTCTTTTTCCAGGCAAATGTCCCCAGCTGTTAATGCGTCCCCTTAACAGTTCAGCACCCACCACAGTGAATAAGCAATTTGCTAATTTTTTCATTTCAAACATATCGCACTCGTTGATTCAGTGAGACCTTGCAGCACATTAGCATTTTTTTCCCCCAAATGCAACATGGATAGAAACCCTTCATCTCACGAATTCCACATTGGGGCAAACGTATGCAATGTGAATGTTCAAAGTCCACTGGCAAATATATTGACTCATCTACTGTGTATATATACTAATTATGCAGAATTTGCTTTGTAATCAGTGTTTCTTGCGTTAATTATTTGAAACCCGTCACTACATGTTCCTCAGCTTTTTACGTGCTCAGTTAACAAGTTCATCTAGATCACTGTCCACTAGAAGTCAGGAACGCCGGTCCTCCTCCTCAATGTAGCAGCGATTTCACCTGCATCCTTTCCTTTTTCTCTCTCTCTCTCTCTCTCTCTCTCTGTCTGGTTTCTCTACGAACAGACTGTTGAAGGCTTCGTTTTTAAAATCTCTCAAACTCTATCTTGTGCAACTGGGTGCAAACATGTCCCTGTAGACAACAAGCAATACAACAGCTCTTTCTTGCGTTCGGTTCTGCCGCTTCAAACCCTGGTGCTGGCTTGTGTTATTTCAGGAGACGTAAGTTGATTGTGTTTCCATTTCCGTGAAACGTTCACTTTGTCATGGATAAACAAGTGCTTTCTTTTTACACCCATATGGTTATTTAACCAACATAATGCTGCTTTGCTCTAAGTGAGATTATTTGTTTGACTTTCTGCTGGTTTTGACTTGCCTCTCAAAAGAACAGTTTCCAGACCAGCACACTGATAACACACATCCATAAACACATCTGTCATGGCTTTAATATAAATCTGTGCTATGTAAACGTTTTTTTCCCTTCCCCAGCAGAACCGTTTATTTTGGTACGTTACGGGCCTGAGTCGGTGTGTTGTCGGATGATTATTATTTTTTTTTTTTCCTGTTTAATTTTGGCATAGTCATTTTGTACGTGGCTAACTGGTGTCGCATCATACAACAGTACAACCTTTCGTCTCAGGACTCACTGTGTGATTAAGAACAAGCAAACTAACGTTCTGGACTAGTCCAAGGCAGCTTCATCTTTCTGAGGCATGACTGGATTTTAACAGCTACCTAGAACATATCATCTCTCTGGGCATTTCTCTGTCCTAAATAAAAAGCCACCTTCAGTATGCACCAAGTTCTGCAGAAGAACACGATTCTCTTGTGGTTTATTTTCCTCTGTTATCTAGTCATTTTCACGACTACCAGACTTCTTTTAAACTTTCAAATGAACCTTCTGAACTCTGATAGAGATAAGAAAACTTGGCATAGTTGCAGTGATACTCCCTGTGTCGCTACCATAAAACAAGATTAATACAAGCCTTCTACAAATCTTTCTTCTTGCTGGAGTGCTATCTTTATCTTTTGTACATTTACAATTTATCTTTCACCTGGATACATAAATATTGCATTCCTTTTAATAAGATACTGTACAGGAGTAAGGCTAAGAGTAATACCTTAATACCCAGAAAATGTATACTTTAGTACTATTTTATTTCTGAGAGTTTACCAAATGATAAAAATTAGACCTCAGACATAACGAGAGATCATCTTTCAGTTATCAGTCTTCTCACAAGATTTACCCAGAACACAACTGTGTTTGGTTGCTATTATTTAGTTGTAAATGTTGAATGTTTTGTTCTTTAAAATCTGTATTTAACACTCTATACTAACAATCAGGGCCCGTATTCACAAAGCTTCTTAGAATTCTCTCAGAGAGTTCCCATCTTCGCCTAAAAAGTCCTAGCTGGGAGTCCTAGCCTAAAAGTGATTTAGGAAACTTCTGTGTAAGAAAAGTAGAACAACCTTTATCTTAATGAGGAGGTGTAGTTGACCATGTTGCTAGCAATTCAAGGACTGTGATTGGTTGATAAAAATCTGTAAATGTCTTGAAATGCACTCTTTGTAAAAATAGGATATATGGTAATAGAATAGACAGGGAGATCATAATGTTTGTACATAAAGAAATGAGTATAATCATGAATGCAGGCTACTTTATGCAAAGTTTCTGTTATAGGCTGAATATTTTAAAGCTCCAGTAGTCACTATATTTAAGTTCTTACATTTAGTTATCATACTGATTTTATTACTTTAATCCATTTTAGCTTGATGGGAGCAAAATATCTCACCTTTTAGCGATCTACATGATTGCAGGACGGTCTATTTAAGTTACACTTTTGGATGGTATGTAGCCAGCAATCCAAGAGAGATGGGAGGAAGTAAAAGAACAAGAAAACCAAATTGGACAGAAGAGCAGTGTTTATTTTCAGCTTTACGTTCATTGTTTGGAGAATATTTCTTCTTTCTGCTATTTTGTCCTCTGTTATAGAAACTCTTAAGCCTCAAAGAGGGGACATGGCTGCCTCTAAGTGTGTCATTTAGCCAGCTAACTATGATGGGAAATTTAGCAAGCTTATACTGTATGTCTGTACATTGATTGATTTGATAGAAAAACTAGTATAACTCGTTTAAAAGTAAAGAAGTCATCCTTTACTGTTGATGTGAGCAGCCATTTTCATTCAGTGTCACTGAAATCTGAAGGCTGTTTCTTTGGATTTTCCTACATGGAAGTCAGAAATTTCCAGTTACCAGTTTTTAAACAAATGCAGCAATAATCATAACTAGTGTGCACCAGGGCCCGTATTCACAAAGCTTCTTAGAATTCTCTAAAGGAGAGCTCATATCTAAGCTTAAAAATTCCTAGCTGGGAGTCCTGGACTAAAAGTGATTTAGAAAACTTCTCAGAGTGACCGTAAGTAAGGAAAGTACAAAAACCTTTATCTTAGTGAGGGGGTGTGGTTGACCCCGTTGCTAGGGATGATGCAGTAATTCAAGTACTGCGATTGATTGTTAAAAATAACCTCTGACCTCTGTAATGGTCTTAAAATGGGCTCTTTGTGAAAAAAGTATATATTATAATAGAATAGACAGTGAAATCATAATGGGTTGTATACAATTTCTTTATATAATCATGACTATAGGCTACTTTATGCAAAGTTTCTGTTATAGGCTAAACATCTTAAAGTTAATTAAAACAGCCAAATGTTGAAAATACAGTACTATTGAAGCAACCAATTTCCACACCGTAGTTACTATATTTAAGTTCTTCATTTATTTACCATACTGATTTTATTATTTGTAATCCATTTCAGATTGATAGGAGCAAAATGGCTCAGCTTTTGGATTTGGATTTTAGACCAATTTACATGATTGCAGGACAGCCTATTTAAATTACACTTTTGAATGGTATGTAGCCAACAATCCAAGAGAGATGGAAGGATGTAAAACAACAAATTGGAAAGAAGAGCCGTGTTTACTTTAGCTTTACGTTTACTAAGCCTCTTAAAAATCCTCCTCTCTACTCTTAAAGTTTTTAGGGCTAAGATGTTTTGTGAATCATTTTTATCTTTACTAAGATTTAGTCCTAAATTTATGGGAAATTCCAAGAAAATGTCTAAATTCTAAGAATTTCATCACTAGGAGCAACTTTTAGACTCAAGAAGCTTCGTGAATACAGGCCCAGGATTTTGGAAAAACCTAATAATTCTCAATTTTTATGCTGGTTTGTAATGTTTAAACAATTATGTAAGTAAGAAACTCTGCAATTATGCAGAATTAGCTTTGTAATTAGTGTCTTTTATATAAATTCTTTTAAAGCTGTCTACATGTTCCTCAACTTTAAGAGCTCAGTTAACAATAATTTTGGAAACTCTATGACGAGCTTGAAATTCACATTTTTATGCTGCTTTGTAAAGTTTAAATGATTATAATGTAACAAATAGGGAAAACCTTTTTGGAAACTTTTTCATTTTTGATGCAAGATTAGTCCAAAAATATCCACATTCTAACTGTGGAATTTATTATTATAATTAACTTTTAAAAACACAAATTCATTTTTCTACTCTCCTTGCTTTTCAATACAATTTGACCATCTGTCAAAACTCATTCGTATTCCCTCATTAAAAATCTTTTAGACTGAGCTGCAGGCCACAAATGCACTGCTGTCTTCACTTCTTCATTCAAAATGAATCTTCATCCTCGTAGGGCTGCGAGAGGACGAGGCAAGGACCAAAAAGGTGAAAGTGATGGAGCAGGATTTGACACACTTCTGCCCACACTGTCAGTTTTGACAGTGTGGGCAGAAGTGTGCAGACGTGCATTATCAAGCAAGGTCACAATGCCCTTGGTTAGCAGTCCTCTACGTTTAATCCAAAGTTTAGGCTTCAGATCTTCGATAAGCATCTCACTGTAACAAGCACTGTTGATTGTTGAACCTTTTTCTTGATAATGTTCCAATACTGGCCCTTGAGAATCCCAGAAAACTGTAAGCATCAATTCTCCACATGAAGGTTGACATATTTAACTTTTTCTTGGTCGGCGATTGAGGATTTTTTCATTCTATACGCCGTCGTTTACTTTCAGGCTCCTAGTTATGAATCCGTTTCTCGTCACCAGTAATGATTCTCTTTAAAGAACTTTCACATTCCTTGTATTGGAGTATTGGACCAAATTATCATTCAGATATCTGAATGCTTCTGTTTACGCTCTTCCGTGAATTGTTTCGGCACCATTTTTGCTCGCACTGCCGTTATGAACTGATGTAACACGTTCACACCTGCACAGCAGTGACTGGGGAGACGGTAGCCTTGAACAGAAAGCGCTGATAACACAGTGCAGCCAACAAGTTTTTATATGATTGGAGTACAGATCATTTTTAACTCAACCTCATAGGCTGAACTGAACTATCCAGTAATGGTAGTTCCTTTTTTTTCTGGTCCTTAAACAGTCCATCATAAAAACTATAAAGTAAGATGGATAGATAGATAGTTGCTTTTTCTTTGATAGTCTGGATTTCCATCCAGCTCTTAAATTTCCATCTTTGCGAGAGTATTTCCGATACTTTATTTTATTTCTTTATTTTTTTTAGAACATGTAGTTTTGAAAACATAAATTATGAAAAGGTATTTTAATGATCATATGGTATACCTCCATCATTTGGACTTACCCTTTCAAGAGAATATATGTCTGTCACCTGATGATTATCGATCACTAGGTGGTTAATACGCTTTGTGCCAACCTGAAAGGAAGATTAACCCTCAAATATTTGCCCCTGAGGTGTGTTTCTTTGACGCATGCGCCTGCCCCGGGTCATACGTTTGTGAAATCTAGCCAAATCAAACAGTTGTTGGGTTGTACCAGTTGCCTTCAAATACTATGAGTTAATACCAATGTTAACCTTTACAAATGTATTTGAGAAAATGAATGTTTGAGCTAAGATAAACAGACAGTTTGGTTTTAACATGCCGGCTAGGTGAGTTTGTGTGTCAGAGTTTAAAGGACTGTGAATATTTAGACAGTTGATGGTAAAATAAGGTTTCGTTCGAAGGAAACGAGGTAAGTTTAACACCATTTCCTGTACGAAGCACTCAATTCAACCTGCATATCATAAAACAGTCATTAACAAAGGACAAAGTTAAAATTTGATCAGTTTTATGTCTGCTTGCTTTGTGCATGGATCTGATCACACTTCGGTCACCTGACTACTGTTAGATGTGCAATCTGGAAAGTGCACTCACGTCATTAAAAAATAAATAAAAAAATTCCACCGCTCTTGTCTACAGTCACTACAGTCTTGATCGCTCTATAGAACTGCCAGAGTGTAAAAGGTCGAAAAAACACCCTCAGAAGGTCATCACCTATAGGATTGATGGACACACTGCATCAGCTGTTTGTAACATAACACACAAATCAGTTCACTAAACATATTCGTTCTGGAAATAGAAAGCTAATTAATTTGTACATTTAAAAGCAGTGCTTTTATACTCATTGCTGTCTTGTGTTAGTGTATTTGCTCTGCGTGAGTTCTTTGGTTGTGGTATCATGAGATGGCAAATCGGCAGCATACGATTTCTGCTTCAGGATTAAATTTACTTTTCGATGACAAATTGCGAGATCGGTTCAAACAGGAGAATGAACTTTGTCCGAACTCTGTGTGTGTTATCAGACTGCAGCGGAGCCGACGTTGTCGCTGTAAACGGAGCAAATGACTCACAAAGAGCCACCACATTACAGTGATTATATTATGACTACTTTGCTCCGTCACCGTGTTTAGTTAAACAGTTCGTTTATTGATCCCGTTCCCTGCCATCCCTTTTAACTGTGGGAAACACCTCACTGGCTCGGTTCATATACTGTATACCTTTAAGCTATTTAATGGCCTGGTCTTATCTGTAACAGATCCGTCTTGCATTATGCATTCACTTCAACTTTTAGCTCAGAAACATGAAGACGTTTTATTTGTGCGGATAGATTTACACAAAATATTGCTATTCATTCCTAAAGAAGTTGCTTTTGTGTGCAGCATTAACAATTATTACTATGGACAGTTTGATATCATATAATTCGATGCTTAATTTAAACATGGCGAATGATGTAGAAAAAGGTCATAAATAAGACAATAGTGGATGAGATTGTGTGACATTCCACCATACAACAGTAAAACACGTTTATATACAGACGTTAAAAGAGTTGCCTTTTTTGGTAAGTGAGACAAGAAGACTATCTTCCGTTTTTCCAATAAAAAGCTCACACAAGTCAAGATATGTCCATTTTTTTAACCCCTTAATGATCAAATTTAATCCTTATTCCTCATGTTTTTTAGTATTGTAACTACAATACAAATTGTAGTGGCAGGAGTGAGGGGCGTAAGTTTACGCTCGTCTAGGATTTTAAGAGGTTCAAATACTCTTTTTCTATTTACAGTACATTCACCAGTGTCTTTACATCAACTCCAGAAATGTTTTCCAGTGTAAATATGACCTATGTTTGACATCAGATCACACGTCGCAGGTCTACACGTCTTCTTTGGTCGCTGGTTTATAGATAACATTTTGTCTGGAGTCAGGGTTAAACCTGTGGGACAAAGAAAAGTGTTATTTTTTTTGATAAGGTTCAGCTGTGATCTGTGTCAGAAAGTGTCATTTAAGTATTACAGTGTTGGTTCATCATGGAATTCTGTTCAAAGTTCAAAATGTGAGAGAAAATGAGAAATAAAGGTCATCCAGGTTTCCTACATAAACACACTCAGGTCGGTTCTCAGGAATTGTTAAGTGTTACTCACTTTGAGTGTTTCTGCCGCTGTCGATAAGCGTAAATGAAGAAAGAAAGCAGAGTCAGGGCAAACAAGGCGCCGAAGGCAATGGCCAAGATATCACCTGCAGATCAGAAAACGGTCCTTTAGAAATGTTTTTCTATTTTGATCATTATACAGATATTTAAAAAAAAAAAAAAAAAAAACGTATTAAAAAGACCTTAAAAATGTAATAGGGATGACATACCTCTTGAAAGTCCATCTATAAAGAAAGAACAGAAAACATTTCATTTTATAAACTGTATCAAATTTCTTTCTTGCTTTTTTGTCTCAAAACGCATTTTTGGAACATTGATTCAGCTCTCTGAAAATGTTCCACACGTTACAGTACAATCTGATAGCACGAGAGGTGATTTATCCTGGAGTGTCAGTCGACAACATGACATAATCCTGATGCTTATAATCTAACACACAATCTACTGTATTTCAACCCCATCAGCTAAGCATTTGCAGTGATGTAGGTCAGCCCGTTTCAGCTCAGCGCACACTCATGTAATTCAGCATCAGCTCAGCACTACGGTGCTTATTAATTATTATCTGAAAATTATACAACTAGCAATGGGCAAAGTGAATTATTTATGTAGTGGTTTTTAAGATAAACTTTATCATTTATAGTTATCTTATTCATTTCTCGAATTGAATGGGTTTCATCCAAACTGGGTAAACATAAATAAGGGCCAGGGACAAATATGGCTCGCAGGCACGTGTTCACTTAACGATAGGATAGATGACCTGCTGACTAACGTTAATTTTTTTTCCTTTTACCTGACACTGTTTGCAGACCTATCTTAACTTCAAGAGCATTTTTTTTTCTGCCCAGACCCTCAACTGAATGTATGCCTTGTATGTCTAGACACTGTTGTGGTTCTTAAGGAATTTAATATAATGAGACATTATGAAGCAAATAACAGGCATTGAAAAGACACACTCTGTGGATGACAGGGCGTAGAAACGAACTGCTTCCTGTCAGGAGGAACTTATTATCAGAGCAAATGGGTCTTTACTTAAGTTAATAAATTGGATGCTTCGGGCCAATAAGCATGAAAAAACCTTAAAACCCACGCAGCACAAAGAATCATTAATAATTCTATAACATGTTAATTTTTATCACTACTGAAATATGCACAGACTCTCCAAATTAGCATATTATTATTATTTTATTTTTATTTTTTTTGGTCATAGAAACAACCGAAAACAAACCATATAACACACAATCATGTCTATCTATGCTATTTCATTGCCTCTGTGACCCATTTTTATTTTTTTATTTTTTGCTCAGTAATGTTTGTATAGTTGGTTAAAATGAAATAAAAATCAGTTCATCATATTGCTTAGGTTGTGCTGAAAAGAAAGAGATGTCACTGTATATTGCAATCCTGTGCTCTATACATTTGTGTATATATGCATATAGGTATATATATTCACTACTACATTAGAATAATATTTTTGTGACTGTAAATATCTCTGGTATTTTTATATGATCTAGTCTATTGCACTTTGAAGGAAATTGGACACTGCCCTAGACATAGAGGTGGCACCACATACCACTGAATGAGGTCTGCTATACATCACTGGGAACTAGAGCTAATGGAGTGTGTATTCAGAAGCCCTCTGTCCTTCATTTTACATCTATTTGCGACCACTAACCAGATTATGAGTTTTACAGTTCTGCTGTTAGATTATGTTTTAGGTTGCATAACATACACAGACCAAATCAATGAGACAAGACCACACTGTCTACTAAGAATCTTTTAATCACAAAATAATAACAACTAGGAATCTTACCCTGTGTATTATTTACTCCTGTTCTTGAGGAAGTGTCTGTCCCAGGTGATGCACCTGCTTTGGGACAGGCAAAAAGACATTCTTAAGTCCACATCTAAAACAGATGCTATAATTTGCCGGTACATAATGTTGTAAACAGCTAATGATTATAATAATGCACTCACCACGTGTAGAATAAGTAGTACGGAAAGAGGCCAGGACATGTCTTCCATGAAGATTTTGTGGCGTTCTGAAGTTTTCTGCTAAGCTTTGATTGTGTCCTGCTTTCAGTGTCTTCTCCAGAGCAGCCAGCTGTTTTTTTTTTTTTGTTTTTTTTTAACAATATAAAAAAAAATAAAGCTATTTATGTGGCGCTCATCAGGCATTACCCTTGACACACAGTACTATAAACAGAGCCTGATACTGTAACCTTCTACGGTGTACTCCAGTTGTTTTCATGATACACACAAACTTGATACTCTCAGGGTACCAACCAGTGCATTAGCACCTCTTTTAAGATTTTATAAAGGCGATAGACCTGACCTGTTTCCTTGAGACTGTGACTGTGTCATTGAAGACGGTCCAGTTTACAGACTGGAAACATGGCGGAGTTGTGAGAGACCCAGTGTATCTGTAAAACCTCTCCAGGCTGTTCGGCAGAAGGTGACGGACATTAAAACTGGGGATCTTGGTGTTCGATTCTGTAAAGACGACAAAAAAGTTACATAAAATTTCCCCCTGATATTTAAACCAAAGATGACAAATATGAGAATATAAAATATACAGTCCGGTCCATTAGTATATGGACAGCGTTTTATTTTTGTACTTTTAAAAGCCAAAGTGGCTTTAAAATGAATCAATCAAGAGGTACTTTGTTGTACATGTAGACTTCCAGCTTTAATCTAAGGGCTTAATAAAAATATTACATCCATTTTCACAGGCTCAGAATTACTAATGCATCATAAATATAAGGGTTATTTTTAATACTTGGATGCAAAACCTTTGCACTCAATGACTGGATCCCATGGACTTTCTCTTTTTCTGATGCTTTGCCAGGCCTTGTTGCAGTCGTCTTCAGTTGCTGCTTGGTTGTGGGTTTCTGCTTT
Source organism: Leiocassis micropogon (assembly GCA_028565275.1). Taxonomy (NCBI): domain Eukaryota; kingdom Metazoa; phylum Chordata; class Actinopteri; order Siluriformes; family Bagridae; genus Leiocassis; species Leiocassis micropogon. The sequence continues at coordinate 2,583,457 of JAOVVA010000009.1, read as the reverse complement.
CAGTTTTGTCTTCAGGAAGTGAACAGTGACTGACTCTGACCTTAAAGTGCATATAAGCCTTAAAGTTTTTTTTTTGCTTTTGAGTTGCTTTCCCTGTACATTTTGCATCATCCGTACTGACTGTACTTGTAAGCATTGCTCTTACAGCGGTTGACTGAATCTGAGCAGAAAGTATAGCTCTATACAAGTTCAGAATTCTTCCTCCGAATTTTATCAGCAGTCACATTATCAATAAACACCAGTGACCCAGTTCCACTGCCAGCTATACACACCCATGCCATAACACTGCCTACAGCATGTGTGACAGACGATGTGGTATGGTTTGGAGCATGAGCCCTTCCTTTTCTTATCCATATTCTTCAAATCATGTTGTTGCAAGTTAATCTTAGATCAGAACTATTTATTTGTTTGTTTGTTTTTTGTTAATCTGGCCTTCATGAAAGTGACTCTTGATTGATATGCCAGCCACTCCTTAGTGTTCTTGAATTGGCTAAATGTTTTGAAGCATTTTTTTCACCAAGGAAAGAATTCTGTAATCATCCACTTTAGTTTTCTTCTGTGGCCTTCCAAAATTATCAGTGAAATTACCCTATAGTGTCCCTGCTTTTACAGAATGTTGCTGCTGTCTGTCTGATAGGTCTTGCTTTTTTCTTCTTTTTTTTTTTACCCTTCTTCACTTGAGCCTCTTTGGACCAGATATTGAGAGTTCATGAACATTTGCACACTTGGAATCAACTCTACACCTTTCACCTCTATAATCCAATTACTACTGAGCCTGTGAAATGGGAGGACTTCAAGAATACCTGTATTACCTAAATATTCAAAGCAACATTTCTGTAAAGCTGAAAGCCTACACTTGTGGCAGTACACAGAGGCAAAAGCACAGAAGTGCAGCGCTGTCCAAATACTTATGAACCCGGCTGTATTCATATTGTAGCATACACCTGTGGAAGTATATTTACCTTCAGCGCTAACATCTTTAATCACCGACAGGATATTTTCATAATTTTCATTCTCATGCAGACCGATCTGTAAGGAAAAGTGTAATGAGAATATTGCATAATATTTATATCGCATAATTTCATGTTTCAGTTCTAAAAACCTAAAAATCAAACCTGTTATTAAATCCTTATATAAATGCACATTTGTTCCTGCATCACAATCACTTAATTCTGTATTAATGCACGAGGTTTTAAACCAGTAGAACTGCCCTACTTAAGCCATTGTTCTGTCTATAGAAGGCCCTATAGAAGGCATGTTGCTTAGTAACCTTAGGAAGGTTACTGTTAAAAAATTGTGTATTTCGGCGTCCACCTTCAAGGGGACTCCACAGCCGACCATCCGATCCACACACATCTTGGCACAGGTTCTACACAGGATGCCGTTCCTTACACAACCCTCCAATTTTATTCCAGCATTGGACCGGCACTGCATCCAGTGGCTGGGAATCAAACAAGGCCCTCACTCATGGCAGGCGAGAATCCTACCAGCAGTGTCACCAATGGACTTGTTAAAAGATTATTTTTTGGATTATTTTTTCGGTCCCTTTTTTTTTTTTAGGAAACAATTGGTACAACAGTAATGCTTTGAACAGTATGTGTTTTAAAATAGATTTTGCATTGGTTTTAGGTGCGTTATTCTGGGGGAACCCTTACGAGGTACTGTAGCTCAGGGACATATGGCTCCTGACCAGAAGGTCAAAAGGTCATGAGTTCAAGTCCCAGCACTGACCAAACGCTGCCACTTTCACAAGCTGCTACTATCACTTAACCCTCAACTGCACAATTGTATCTTGCCTTAATTGTAAGTTGCTTGGAATAGAAATGTCAGTCCAATCAGGTGAATGGTAAATGTTGCAGGTTTCTATTCCTAACAGAATATTTTCTGTCTTAGATGGTACCAAGTAGCACCATTTCAGGAAGCATCATCAAAGCAACTCATGTTTTTTCAAGTGGTTGAATGAAGAACGGTTTCTCTTCAAACTTTTTATTCTTACCCTAATGAAGGCACCGAACACAGCGAGTCCATCTGGTTTGCTTGCAGCCTCTCTGATGCTGGTATATTTTGAGTTATAATGAACCACATGGAGCTTGAAAGGAGAGAAAAATAAGAAAGTATGATAATTATGTTGCTGTGCTGTATGACGCTGCGTATGTACTGTATCACACTATGCACCCTCAAGGTTAACACTGTGAGTGTAAACACTGAGCTTAATTGAGTGTAAACAGCCATTGTGTTAATTTTTAACTTTTAACTGAGAATAATTAATAAGTAGATAGATCTATGTTCTGTGGGTGGCTATTATAAACATTAAGATGTTGGCAGTTCAAACCTCGGCAGGAAAGTGAACATTATCAATGGTGTGTTCTGAACCAGGAACCTCTATGGTTCCCCAGTGGAAATGCAGCTGGGCTGCCAGGTAGATCTCGTCAAATCCTTTTACTATTTTCATGGTCTTGGGCAACTGGAGCTGCACTAAAGGACAAAACAAAAGCCACAGAGATATTTCTCATTGATACATACCCTAGTAACAACATATAATACTTCATTATGACCTTATCAAACTAAGTGACTTACAAGTGTGACCGTTGTTCTGTAGCGTCAGCTCAGGCTGACCAGTTAAATCATAACCTTCTAGTTTTATAGCAGGCAGGCTGGGAGAGTAGATGACTTCTCGCGTCACAATGTCAATAGGAGACTGAGAAGTTCCACTGCAGTTGGAAAAAGATCTCATCCATGATCTCTGATCTGTGTGAAAAAATAAATGCTGATTAGTGCCCTTGTGGTGTCACTGAGTTAATTATAAAACTTTGTCATGAGGATCACAAATGGTTAACAGTGACAAAGGTATGAATTCAATCATTAATGCAAACTAATTTGCACATGTTAATACTTAAAAAAAACTTAAGATGTGTTTCAATTTCATAATTTACAATTTGCAGAATTAATCTTTTCAGTCTGTATTAAAATATTAAGATAAAAACATTTGTACATGCTCTCATTAAGCTCAATGCCAATACGTAGTATTGAGAAGCTGTGTGCTTTTTCACTTGCACCCAATATCCTATATGGTCCCACAATAAAACTAAATTACTGGCATGTGATTTTTATGCATTAGTCATAAAGTCCCACGTTATCACTGCTATCACTAGTATTTAGGGGAAACTTGCTTTAGAGCCAGTCGGAACTCTAAATTTCGAATGACTGGTTATGTATGCAAACATGTTTCCAGCAACCCCAGGGATCATGAGAATCATCTTGGTACCATTTTTTTGGATGACACTCTACTAAAACCTTTCAGCAAGGTCATGAAATCGTGCATGCTGCGGTATTTGCTTATACTGCACTGGAAATCTTAACCTTATACGTAGAACCTGGAGGACATGCCTTTAATTCTTGCCCAAGTAGTAACAAAGGGCACTTGTTGAAGCTGCCAGACAGATGAGGGAGAGATGCACCGCAGAGAATGGCATGTTATGAATTGGGCTGCCTGTCCAGCTCGTCTTTAGGCCACATGATGATGTCCAGAGCTCAGCAGACCAGTGTCTGAGTAGTCAAGGGGACCTACATTGTCTTTCCTCAATGACAGATGAACTGGTAGTCACTGGCATTGGGACGTATGGAACGTACAGGGGAAAAGGGAATGCTTTGCAGGCTTGTATTGATGGAATGCTCAATCAATTGATTAATAAAACTAATCAATTGATATAACTTCATAGCTTCAACCACAAGGTCACCTCATAGTCTGGCCAGGTTTATAGATTTATCACCAAGTTGTAATAGGCTTATACAGAGCTGCTTCAAGGGACTCCAGCAAGCATGGGCAATAGGCTGTTGGGGAAAAAATAGAGAGGTGCCTCTCGATCCATTAAGAAATCTATGCTGCAGAGTAGCAATAACTATCAAACAGTGTGAAGGCTAATAACAATACCAACTCATAGCTAACGGTTGGCATCAAGATCTACAGCAAAAGAAAAAGGCTTTTGTCAGCTTTGGAGAACAGGTTAGTTACAAGCTGCAAGTCACCGCAGATAGCACCATATGGTGTGATTTTGTTGGGTGATTATACGCGAGAAGGTATCTAGATGATTCTTATCACCACCGGTGATTAAGAGAAATTAAACAAATCATTGAGTCTGAACAAAGAGAATGAATGAACCTTGGCTTTTAGTCCAAACAGGCTGAAATACAATTGAGGATTACTCAATGAAAGGATCAGCCTTGAAACATCGATTAATGTTGATTAATAAGTAAACAGCCTTCACAAAGGGAAGGCCACAGGAAGCTCTTTCATGATACATTCAAGATAATGAACAGTTCCATTTTTTCAGTTGCTATCACGCATGAGTCAGATAATTAACAGTCATTAATCATAGTGGACTGGCTAAAGGTCGTAAAGAATGGGTTAAGAACCTCTGTGAGATATATTATCATATTAGCATATTATAGCACTTTGGTTCAATGTGATATATTATAAACTTACCATGATAGCCCCAGTGATGACTATGGGATGGACCTGTAAAGAAATAAGAAAGTGAGTCAAAAATGTATTAAAGGTCACACATTATATTTTTTCTAGAAAAAAGTTTGCAAGTTTTAGAAGGCTCAGAAATGTACTGTATCTGTTAATTTTCCAGCTGAAATAAAACTCGGATCGTGCATTCCGGTATGCTTGAGTTTCTGTTTACACATTTTCCAAACTCATGGTTTTGTGGTCTTTTGCTTTAAATTAATTTACACTGAACATCCTTTGGGAAAGTGCATTTTCCTAGCCAATCAGAATTCAGGGACTGGAAAAATGAATGCTTAGTATGCAAGTATTAAGCATTTCCCAACTATTTTCAGGTGTTTCCTACCCACATTTTTGACAGACAAAATAATGGGAAAATATTTTTTAAATGTTTTTTTTTTTTTAGATATATCCATTGTTTCTGTGGCAGTTACTTAAGGGGTCAGGTTGCCAGATCGACAACGACGTAGTTCACAGTCTATTTGGGAATGTCAATTAGCCTAAACTGCATGTCTTTGGACTATACCAGAGTACCGTGAGGAAACCCACCAAGCACACGGAGAACATGCAAACTCTATGCACACAGACCCAAGGACAGAATTCAAACCCTGGTTGTAAACACTGAGCTAATGTTTCATATTTAAGATGGTGTACACATTCATTTATGATATCTTGAATATTTATTGATATACAAGTTAAAACACAAATAAGAGCTAAAGAAGACTAGGGTAGCAGTTAGTAGTTCGCCACTAGACCTCCTTGACTAGACCTTTTTACTGCAACTTTAAAAAATAGCATTCAGTGACTAGCAGAACTGCGCGGAGAAGAGCAGAGCTAGGCTCTAACACCACTCTAATAACATTATACTACAACCAAGCAAGAACAAATAGACATAAATGATGTGAGTCAGATATTGTTAACAGACAATGTTCTTGTTGAACCCCAGATTTACATTCTCCCAGTATAAGAAACAGGTGCATTAGAGGAAAAGTCTTCACTGTTCTCTCATGCCAGCTCACTTGCACAATCCTTCCTCCGTCCAGCTGGCTGAATGCAGGCATTATGCTCCTGAGATTGAGCCTTATATGGAGCCCATTTAAAAGAGCTTTGGCAGCTAGCTGATGGCCATCAGGACTCCGGGCACTTTTGTTAGATTACATGGTGGGTCGTGATAAAGTTACAAAGATCAGCTTTTTAGCTTGCAACTTAAGAATCCCAGAGGAATAGAAAAAGAATGGGTCACATGGCCAAAGTTTTCTTTGGTGTTTAGCCTGTAATGCTTCATTCGCTTTATTTTTTTTCTTTGAAATGCTTTTCTTTTTCCAACAACTAAAAGCCTGAATGTAGAAACAATGCCAAATATTGTCACGTGATCTCAAATAACAGCAGGTATATAAATTTTTATTAATTTATAAGTAACAGAGATGGAATATTGGCCACACAATAAGTGAGGTATTAACTTGATGAACTCAATGTGAATTTTTTCAGGTTTTCTGTGTTCTGAGAATGTTTTATTATACTGTATCCTACAACATTGTTGCATTGTCTTTGGATGACACTAATGTTTCTATATTGTTTCAGAGATTGTTTTCAAATTCTAGTTAGAAACTTATAGCGAGGTTAGAACCCTTAATGGCAGTGGCACAGTGGTGTACAATGGGCACAGCTCCAGGGTCCTCTGTTCCATCCTGACTTCAGTTTACTGTCTGTTTGGAGTATCACAGCATCTCCCATGGCCTTGTTGGTTTCCTTCTAAATCTCAGGTTTCCTTCCTTCTCCTACAACATGGGGTAGAAATTGGACAAGGAAAACGAAATAGATCTTTTCCAGGTGTGGATGAGTGTGTGAATGGGTGGGTGAGAGTGCTGTTTCATTCAGGGTGTGTTCCTGCTTCATGCCTTACCTGATGAATGGATGGATGAATAAATGAATGAACCCTTAACAAAACATTTTTGTGTTTGATTTAGTAGTTGCTATAAATCATTCAGTAACTGCAATGAAATTGATGCAGGTACTTCATATAGATGTGAGATTTAGAATCAACCATTACCACTACATGTACTGTTTGCTGTATGTAACGAGTATACAGTGGCAAGAAAAAAAATTTGAGTGAACCATTTGCAATTTCCTGGTTTTCTACATGAATTGGTCATGAAATGTGATCTGGGCCCGTATTCACAAAGCTTCTTAGAATTCTCTCAGAGAGCTCCTATCTTAATCTAAAAAGTCCTAGCTGGGAGTCTTAGACTAAAAGTGGAAACTTCTCAGAGCGACTCTGAGTAAGGAAAGAACAAAAACCTTCATCTTAGTGAGGAGGTATGATTGACCCCAGTGCTAGGGATGATGCAGGAATTCAAGGACTGTGATTGGTTGATAAAAAAAATCTGTAAAGGTCTTACAATGCACTCTATGTGAAAATAGAATATATGAAAGAATTAATAGAAGAAATTTTATAATTATGAATTCAGGCTACTGTACGCAAAGTTTATCATATAGGCTAAATGTCTTAAAGTTTATTAAAACAGCTAGATGTTGAAAATGTGACTACTTTTGAAGCAACCAATTTCTACATAGTAGTTACTATATTTAAATTCTTATATTTATTTATCATATTGATTTTATTACTTGTGATCTATTTCAGATTGATGGGTGCAAAATGGCTCAGCTTTTTTATGAATTTACATGATTGCAGGACAGTCTATTTAAGTTGCACTTTTGGATGGCATGTAGCTAACAATCCAAGAGAGATGGAAGGAAGTAAAAGAACAAAAAAACCAAACTGGACAGAAGAGCCGTGTTTACTTTTAGTTTTACGTTCAGTGTCTGGAGATTATTTCTTCTTTCCACCATTTTGTCCCCTGCTATAGAAACTCTTAAGCCTCTTTAAAGTCCTCCTGTCTACTCTTAACAATTTTACCTTAGAAGCTGTTTTTAGGGCTAAGATGTTTCGTGAATTATTTTTATCTTTACTAAGATTTAGTCCTAAATTTAAGGGGAAATGCTAAGAAAATGTCATAATTCTAAGAATTTTTTCAGAATTTCATCAATAGGAGCAACTTTTAGGCTTAAGAAGCTTTGTGAACACGGGCCCTGATTTTTAACAAAGTCACAAATATAAACACACAAAAAAAGAGATCTCAGAAGACCTATGATAAGGAGTTCTTGATTCGCATGTAGCTGGAAAGATTACAGAGTCAAATAAAAAAAGTTTAGATATCCATCAGTCCAGAGTTCGACACATTGTCCATAAATGGATTTTTTTTTAGTACTGTGGATGCTTTTAGTAGACGTGGCTGCCCAGCCAAGATCACTCCAAAGGCACAAGACAGAATGTTGAATGAAATAAAAAGAGAAGCCTGGAGGAATAGCTAATGTCTTGAAGAATTCATTGGCACTGGTCCATAAGTCAACCATATGCAAAACATTGAACAGACATGATATCCATTGCAGGACACAGATAAAGTCATTGCTCTCCAAAGGAAAAAAAACATGACGTTTATCACAGACCACCTTGACACTCCACAACACTACTGGGAATATGTCTTGTGGAAAGATTAAATGGAGATAGAATTGTTTGGGAAGAACACACTGTACGTTCATCGTATGACATAAAAAGAGAACAGCATACCAACAGAAAAACATCATTCCAACAATGTAGTATTGTGATTTGGAGCTATTTTGCTGCCTCTGGACCTGGACAGTTTACCTCTGTAATGGGGAAAATTAATTCCCAAGTTGCATCCGATGAGATAAAATGGGGGTGGCTGTCTGTAAGCTGAACCTCAGAAGAAGCTGGGTGATGCAGCAGGAAAATAACCCTAAACATCAAAGTAAATCCATCACAGAATGGCTTTGGCGACATGAAATCAACCTTTTGGAGCAGCCCAGACAGAACCCAGACTTCTGTGTTGTGACTGCTGTGGAAGGACCTCAAGATAGCCGTTCACTCCAAAGACATCCTAAGAATATAACTGAGCAGATCTCACCATCACTTTGTATGTTTGATGAGTGTTCATACATTCATTTATTCATTTCACTATACCGATTATCCTGTACAGGGTCGTGGGGGGCCTGAAGCCTATCGCAGGAGACTTTGGGCAATTTTGGAATGCCAGTTAGCCCAATCAGCTTTGGACTAATGGAGGAAACCAACCACACACAGACCTGAGGTGGGAACCGAACCCTCGATCCTGGAGGTGTGGGGTCAAAGTTTAGTAATATTGTTTTTGTTTACATTTGTGACATTGAAAACCAGACCACATTTCATGACCAATTTACACAGAAAACCAGAAAATGGCAAATCGTTCACATACTTTTTCCTGCCACTGTATAAGGTTCATTTGAGGCACATGTCTGATTCAGATCACAGTATATTTGTCTGTCAAGCTAAACAAGTCTCTCTACATAGATTTGGGATTGTACCTTTAAACCTGACTTGTGTGTTTAGAGGGAACACATCCCACCAATGTTTACCTAACCACACAAGTCACGCAAGTCAATCGATTTCCCATTTTTAAAGCTAGCAGCTAGGCGACAAGTGTTGTGTGAATAAACAAGATAATGCAGAGATTTTCACAGAGTAACCTTCTCGTTTACGTTTTGATTGTCTAGGTGTGTATTGTGCATTAGCGAAGGCAAGGCTGTAAGTCGCTGTCTTAAGTGATTTGCTTGGCCAGATCTTTTAGATTAAGTTGCTGTGACTGTCCATTTCAGGAATGAAGAAAAATGAATAAGGAAGTCCAGCTCTGTCATCACACAGTTTCTCAGTTATGACTAAGGGAGAAACTGAGTAACACTCTTCATTAGAAACTTTTTCTGACAATAATACACAGTGGGGTAGCGATCGTGAATCATCACTCTGTATAATCCTAGCCTCAGTACGATACAAGATTACAAGATGTATGGTGCATTTCTACACCCTACTCTTAAACAAGTTCCATGTTTATTGCTTCAAACTTCTATGGGATTATACGAGCTAGTGTCGGATTAATTGGTGGGAGTCGTTATGAAATCCACTCTGGTGTAACGATTTCAGCCCATATGCATGGGTGCAAAATTAAAAGGTGTGTGTGTGAGTGTGTGACTGATTCTATTTTTGATTGTGCAGTTCAAACTGTTTGCTAAAATGCCCACTGTGGGTCTGCAAGTGGGCTCTTGTTTTTAGGTGTTTAAGGGATTTATTCAGAGCAGACCTGGCAGGTACAAAAGAAATTTGTTTGCTGGTTATTCAGCAAATGCTGTGGCAGCGATTTCCTGTGAAAAGTTCTTAGTTTAGGTCCTGCGAGTAAAAGAAAACACTGTGCCCTATGTTTGTATGACCACTGATACTATGAAGTGAATTTAAATGTGCCACGTGTATCATCCCATCAGTCTAACAACACCAAACTACACTCATTTTAGGAATAAATATATCTCTAAAAGTATTTTGCACATTTACAATACGACTGTTTCTTCATGGAAAAATTACACACAGTTAAGATGACAGTCTGTGCATGCACAGTCAGAGTTTGTGAAATATCACATCATCCAAAAAGTTCGGGATAAATTATTGGTAGAGGTTTGCCAGTGGAAAGATGACCGTATGCTGAGCCAGCTCAGTACCAGACAAACAGTACATCTACTCTCAGCTTGATGCAAAGGGGTTGAAAGAGGGCATGATAGCTTTCACCCACATGTTTTCCATTTCTTGACTCCTTAAGAGGGTAGGGGAACGCCGGCACTTGCACGTAGTCGCAGGAGTTTCACCATAACAAACCACAAGCTGTAACTAACATTACCAGGAATGTCCTGGATGAGCTAGTGAGACTGATCTCATCTGAATGAGGACTTAAAGGAAGCATTGAACTAACACATAAAAAATCTTATGCCGCATAATTTTAAAATGCAATGGATGGGATGCAAACCCAACTCTGAGATTTTTAGGAAATAAGAGATTTTTTTTTTTTTTTTTGGCAGAAAAGAAACAGGCAATATTTCAGCCATATCATGATACTGAGGAAAGGAACACATAATCTAAACAATACATACAGTATATATAGCCATGTGTAATTACAATATATATGTATGTATAACTTCTGTTTTCTGTTTAAAGATTCTTGTGATACACTGATAAAGAATTGTCATACCATGGCTAAAACAATAATTCTTTTAAAATAAAACCAAAACATGAAATAGACTAAATGATATAAAATGCAGATAAGGATTCTATTTAATTTCCTGTAAGTGTAATGTATTTGACATAAAAATCCAGAAGCATTTAAATTTACATCTACATAGTACTGAAAGCATGAAAGAAATCAAATGAGACTGGAACCTGAAAATTAATGCACTATTTCTTGCCTTTTTTCCCCTGGAGTTGCATACTTAAATACACAAATGGAAGAAAAATCATTCACTAAAAGAATTATTTTCCCTCACAGAAGTCCAAACCTTACCACGGATCACTGGACTTACAAGTAATTTAAGAATAAAATCCTCATTATACTCAATATAGCATTTTTATTACACAGATTGCATAATGTACTTTACGTCACAGGAAATTTTTACAGGAGCCTTGAGTCTTATCGTAAAAAGATTCAATAAATGTTTATACATTAACCTGCATTTCTGTGCTCTTTGTTTCTTTTGACTGTTTGCTGCACATTTGCATGATAAGTACTAACCTACAATTGAAAAAGAAAATAATGCATATGTTTTACTCACGTTCTTTATGCTCATCATCATGTTCCTGGCTTGAATTTTGTTCTTCCTCAGAGGAACTTGTGTCTCCCAGTACCTGGCTCTCAATGAGGAGTAGGGTGATGAACAACTCTAACAGCATGCTGACGTCTGCTTGTCTCCTCTTTTCAGTAAGTAAATGTCTTCATACCCAAGCAGGCACACACATACACACTTACCTATACACTCACACTTTATATACACATTCACAAAGCCTAACCTTCACTGACTCGCAGGCCTGTCACCTGGGCGGAGCTTTAAACTAAAGCTACCAATCAGGAGCTATTATCAGGTGCCCAGGATTTCTCTCAATCTCGCTCTCGCTCTCTCTCCTTTAAATAATGAGTGCAAACTAATCTAATCTCTTAGTCTCCTAAATGTTTGGCCAGGTTGGCACCCCATACCACCACCTCACACACAACACAAATACAACACTCGAGCAAAGTCCAGTCAAGTGTTATTAACTATATAAAAAAAAAAAAAAGTGCCATGTGCTTTTTTTTGCCCACCATGGACACCCCCACATTCTTCCCCCGTTTTGTTTAATGCCCTTAAAATGACCATACTCCTTTAAATTCCTCAAAAGAAGACCCTAGAACTCAGAAGAAGTCCTAGAACTAAGCATTTCTGCTTATAGAGGATAGCTTACAAAAATGTCATTTCTTCTAACGAGAACTATATTTTCAGTTTTATTATTATCTGTAAAAACACATCAAGTAAAATAGTAGATAATACATCATCACTTCCTTTTCATTAAACAAAGCATCTTTATTTTATCATCTCCCCATTCCTGGAAGAAGGAAGAAAACTTCAACCGTAAGCATTAGATGTCATTTCGACATCAGGAAATAGGAAGTGCGTCTTTCAGCAACTTTCTCATGAAATTTTAACGTAACTTCCGAAGTGACCTGTCCACTCTGACTTACTTGTTCTACTTCTAAGCGCAATACTTTAAAAGTTGGACAACTGCAACGTGGACACGTATTTGTCCCCAGGATTAAATGTGCATGTTGCTTTAAAAAAAACAAGCGTGTCCCCTTATGGTAGGCTTGCGGACAGTATATTTGACTTTTATAGGACTTGTAATAATATGACCCAAGACTGATTGTTTCATCAGTGTTTTAATGTAATTCATATAGGAGAATATCTTTAATAGGAACTGATCCCCAATCCTGTAATTATAAATAAAGGGAGAAAATGGAAGCACTGGGTATTTTTAGAGGTCGGGCAGGAGGTTTTAGCCTGTGGGCAGTTTTAGCATAACAACTGAATGCTAATGGCCCTTTCAAAAACAAAAAGTGTTACATCCTTGACCCCCACCCAAATCCACTTTAGTTCATTCAAATTGCTCACCCACCCCCACTTGACTGTTGTGAATGCATACTTAAATAAAAAAAAAAGAAAAAGAGATTGAGTATCTGACGAGTGTGATCTTTGCTCGTTCTTACTTGTACATCTTTGGTGACGTACATATCACCTGCCTCCTTTTTCCCAAAATAATGGGTTGGAAGAAGTTGGCAACACTAGGTATTTGAGGTATTTCCAGAGGTCAAGGCAAGAGGACCCTGTATTGCAGGCTCTTTTTCAGGAGTGGGGTTTTTAAATAACTTCCTCACACATCAGTTAAACCTTACTTACTTGCCTTAAGTATCTATGAACAATCATGAATGTGTCTGTATATTTACTGTATATTTGGATATGTTCAGACTATTGTGCTTATTTATATACGTGTTCTTATTTTACATTTAAAAACCTTTTCAGTTAGTGTTCATATTCAAGTTATTTCAAAAGGACTTAGAGAGCTGAGCTGGAATGAATATTAAATAGACAGCAGGGATCATTAACTGATTTCAAGCTTTGCAAACAGCCTTATAGAGAAATATGTATTAAGACACACAAGGAATTTGTGTGTCTCCTGGTGACTCTCAAGAAGGAAAGACATAAATAACACTGAACATATTAACAATAAATTTGAAGGAAATACACGATACAGTTTAAATAAGATAACAATACATGGCATATATACAGCAGCAAGAAAAATAAGCTGACTATTTGCATTTTGCTGGATTTCTGCATAAATTGGTCATGAAATGTGATCTGATTTTCAACAAAGTCACAAATATAAACAAAAGCAATATTTCTAAGCAGATAAAACATGAACAGTTATGATTACTGTTGAACATGGCCAACAATAATACAGTACAAAGTGATGGTTGAAAATCTGGGTCATGTGGGTTAAGGCATTAGACTACGGGTTCAGAAGGTCCCAGGGTCAAACCCCATGACCACCAAGTTATCACTGTTGGACACCTTACCAAGGCCCTTAACCCTCAACTGCTCAGATGTATAATGAGATAAAAATGTAAGTCGCTCTGGATAAGGGCGTCTGCCAAATGCCTAAATGTAACACTAGGCTTCTGATGTCACCAAACACCAACTGGAATAAGGTGTTAGCATCTTGTGTGTTAACTTGTAAAATCAATGAAATGAGAATGGAGAAGAGGTTTAAAGCTAACTCGACTAATAAAAACACTAAGTGTCAGTGTGTTATTCACATGCTTCACAAAAATAAGATCTCAAAAGACCTACGATTAAGTGTTTTTCATTTGCATGTAGCTGTAAACATTACAGAGTAATCTAAAAAATCTGATATCTATCAGTCCACAGTTTGACAAACTCTCCATAAATGGAAATTTTTTAGTACTGTGGCTACTCTGTGTTGACGTGACCACTCAGCCATGATTACTCCAAAGGCACAACTCAGAATGCTGAATGAAGTAAAAAAAGAACCCTAGAGGAATAGTCTTGAATAATTTGTTGGCACTGGTTCATTATATTATATCTGATCATATCTGAAAATGTCTGGTGAAAAGATGAAATGAACATAGAATTGTTTGGAACGAACACACAGGACCAATTTTATGGCATAAAAATAGGACGCATACCAACATGAAAACATCATTCCAACACTGATGTATGAGAACCATGATTTGGAGCTGCTTTGCTGCTTCTGGACATGGAAAGTTTGCCATTGTAAAGAAGGAAATGAATTCCCAAGTTTATCAATGCATCCTATAGGATAATGTCAGGGTGGCTGTCTGTAAGCTGAACCTCAGAAGAAACTGATGCAGCAGAACAACGACCCTAAACACTGAAGTAAATCTACTACAGAATGGCTTCAGCGACACAAAACCAACTTTAAAGAGTGGGCCAGTCAGAACCCAGACCATAGCCCCATAGAGATTCTGTGGAACGACCTCAAGATGACTGTTTACAGCAGACATCCAAAGAGTATCGCTAAACTGAAGCAGTTCTGTGAGGAAGAATGGTTTAAAATTAATCCTGAATGTTGTACAGGTCTAATCCACAGTTACAGGAGGTGCTTGCTTGAGGTATTTGTCTGCCAAAGATGTTTCAAGAGCAGCATTTAGTCATGTGCAATAGATGCTAGTAAAAGGTTTTTTCCCTCTCTATATTTGCATATTAGACAGGAAGGCTGTAATGGCAGCAGCATTTGATTTGCAATTGAAAAGTTGACATAATTGACATAAGTTGAGGTATTTGTTTGCCAAAGGTGTTTTAACCAAATATTAAAACACTGTTTTGCATACTTTTCACTTTGTATGTTTATATTTGTGACTTTTTTGAAAATTAGATTACATTTCATGACCAATTTATGCAGAAAACCAGAAAATTACAAGTAGTTCACTTACCTTTTCTTGCCACTGTAATATAAATATGTCTCAAGGGTCTGGATACACCTTCTAATTCCATGGTCGTTCCTGATTTTTTATTTCTTTCTACATTGTAAAACAATACTAAGGGCATCCAAAATATGCAATATTGTCATTTGATACATTTTGATATTGAGATGTATCTGCTACTTATGCTCAGTAAAGCCTTCATAATGAGTCTAATCTGAGGTGCTGTTTGTTAATTTTTGAGGCTGGTATCTCTAAATGAACTTCTCCTCTGCAGCAGAGGTAAGTTTTGGTCTTACTTTCCTGGGAAGGTCTTCATGAGAGCCAGTTTCATCATGGTGCTTGATGGGTTTCACAATACCTTTCTTGCAAGAACTATTCCAAAACAGCTGACCTTAAAATAATTCTTGTCTTAAAATAACAACTACCTGTTGCTGTTACTTACTTACCTAATTAAATATGTTATGTTATAGTTTTAAAATATCCAGCATTGTTCTACAATGTAGAAAATAAATCACTAATAAAAAAACATATGGTAAGCATACAATATAAGATATATCTGTAGTGCAAACATCAAAGGATGTCCCATTGGAAATAAGGTGATGAGTGTAACTGTTTGTAGTTTGAAGTATGGGGTGATGACAAGTTTGTAAATAGCATGTTGGTGTTTTCTGCTGATAGCAGGTGATCATGGAAAGCTTTTTGTGATGGTTACTGCATAAGAAAATTAA
Organism: Leiocassis micropogon; assembly: GCA_028565275.1. Classification (NCBI taxonomy): domain Eukaryota; kingdom Metazoa; phylum Chordata; class Actinopteri; order Siluriformes; family Bagridae; genus Leiocassis; species Leiocassis micropogon. The sequence goes on along the minus strand of JAOVVA010000009.1, from coordinate 2,567,798 downwards.
CTGCTACTGTGCCGGGCGGTTCTGGTGTACATGGTTCTGAAGCGCCTGCCAGAAGGGAATAGTTGGGGAATAGTTAAAAAAGGATATGAGGAATCTGTAATGAATATTTTTTTTACCCTTTCCTGGTTCTTGTGAAGTGCAAGTCATGGACGGTGAACAAGGCAGTGACGCTGTTTTCTGCAGTCTGCTCTTGTTTTCTGCAGTCGGCTGCTCCAAACCATACAGTGACACAGGATGGATCCCATGATGTGTTCAGTTGATATAGAGAGAACATCCTCTGCTTGGCCTTTTTATGATGGCATTTATGTTGGCCTCCCACTTTAGGTCTTTGGAAATGATAGTCCCTAGAAGCCTGAAAAAATCTACAGATGACAGATGAAGGTGTGTCTCCTAAAGTCCAGTCATCTTCATAGACAGTGTTCAGCTCACGGTTGCTATAGCACCAGCTTCTCCACCTCATGCCGTTATGCAGACTCACTGCCATATTTTATAAGTCCAATGACTGTAGTGCCTTCGGGAGTTTAACAGCTTGGATGTCCTTGGGGTCCTTAGAAGTGCAGTCATTAGGATAAAGGGAGAAGAGCAGTGGTGAGAGGATACAACCCTTGGGAAGAATGAGTGCTGTCTGTTTGTATACCAGATAAGAACATCTTTATTGTCATTATAGTGAATATACTGTGAATTTTTTATAGCATCTATCTCATGAGATCAGAAAAAAAAAAACGAGCAGCATTTAGTCATGTGCAATAGATGCTAGTAAAAAGTTTTTCTTCTCCATATTTGCATATTAGACAGGAAGGCTGTAGTGGCAGCAGCATTTGATTTGCAATTGACAAGTTGACATAATGCAGAGCTTAGTGATAGTCACAGCTTGTGTGTGTGTGATTAGGTGTGTTGTATAGCACATTTCATACACAATGGTAAAAAAGAAAGTGCTTTACATAAAAGAAAAGAAAATAATCATAAAATGAAATAGAAAATAATAGCAATAAAACTTTTTGAAGAATTTTTTTTAAATTAGATTTAAAATTAAAATAAAAACAGTTTGCAATGAAACTTTTAAACTAATTAACATTTAATTAAAAATAAAAATAGAAAACTAATTAAAACAAATTAAAATGTAATATAAAATAAAAATAAAACAGTTTAAAATATTAGGTAAACATAAAATAATGCAGTCGGTTTGGACGTAGCACAGTGCTCATTCAATAAATGCACAGCTAAACAGATGAGTTTTAAGTCTAGATTTAAATGTGACTAATGTTTTAGCACATCTTGGCTCGTATTCACAAAGCCTTTTAGAATTCTCTTAGAGAGCTCTTATTTTCTTAGAGAGCTCTTAAAGTCCTAGCTGGGAGTCCTAGACTAAAAGTGATTTAGGACACTTCTTAGAGCAACTCTGAGTAAGGAAAGTACAAAACCCTTTTCTTAGTGAGGGGCTGTGGTTGACCCTGTTGCTAGGGATGATGCAGCAATTCAAGGACTGTGATTGTTTGATAAAAAATCTGTAAAGGTCTTAAAAAGCGCTCTTTGTGAAAGTAGAATATATGATAATAGGACAGTGAAATCATAATGTTTGTATATTAAGAAATTGTATATGTTGTATGTATATATTGAAATTGTACATACATGAATAACGGCTACTTTATTTAAGTTTCTGTTATAGACTAAATATCTTAAAGTTAATTAAAACAATGCTGAAAATGTGTCTACTTTTGAAGCAACCAATTTCCACACAGTAATTACTATATTTAAGTTCTTACATTTATTTGCCATACTGATTTTATTACTTGTAATCCATTTCAGATTGATGGGAGCAAAATGGTTCAGCTTTTACCAATTTACATGATTGCAGGACAGTCTATTGTAGCCAAGAATCCAAGAGAGATGGAAGGAAGTAAAAGAACAAGAAAACCAAATTGGACAGAAGAGCAGCGTTTACTTTTAGCTTTACATTCAGTATGTGGAGAATATTTCTTCTTTCCGCCATTCTGTCCTCTTCGATGGAAACTCTTAAGCCTCTTAAAAGTCCTCCTCTCTACTCTTAACAATTTTCCTAAGATTTAGTCCTAAATTTAAGAGGAAATTCTAAGAAAATGTCATAATTCTAAGAATTTTCTTAGAATTTCATCACTAGGAGCAACTTTTAGGCTTAAGAAGCTTTGTGAATATGGGCCCAGGGCCGGTATACTCAAAGCTTCTTAGAATTCTCTCAGAGAGCTCCTATCTCAGCCTAAAAAGTCCTAGCTGGGAGTCTTAGACTAAAAGTGATTTAGGAAACTTCTTAGAGCAACTCTGAGTAAGGGAAGTAAAAAACCTTTATCTTAGTGAGGAGGCATGGTTGACCCCGTTGCTAGAGATGACGCAGCAATTCAAGGACTGTGATTGGTTGATAAAAAATAACCTCTGACCTCTGCAAAGGTCTTGAAATAGTCTCTTAGTGAAAAAAGATTATATGATAATAGAACAGACAGGGAAATCATAAAGTTATATAATCATGACTACAGGCTACTTTATGCATATGTAAGTTTCTGTTATAGACTAAATATATTCAAGTTAATTAAACAGCCAAATGTTGAAACTGTGTCTACTTTTGAAGCAACCAATTTCCACACAGTAGTTACTATATTTAAGTTCGTACATTCATTTACTGAATTTGTTACTTGTGATCCATTTCAGATTGATGGGAGGAAAATGTCCTAGCTTTTACTAATTTACATGATTATAGGACAGCAATCCAAGAGAGATGGAAGGAAGTAAAAGAACCAAAAAGTCAGATTGGACAGATTGTTTACTTTTAGCTTAACGTTCAGTGTTTGGAGATTATTTCTTCTTTCCAACAATTTGTCCTCTGTTATAGAAACTCTTAAGCCTCTAAAAAGTCCTCCTCTCTAGTCTTAACAAGTTTTACCTTAGGAGCTGTTTTTAGGGTTAAGATGTTTCGTGAATCATTTCATCTTTACTAAGATTTAGTCCTAAATTTAAGGGGAAATTCTTAGAAAATGTCATAATTCTAAGAATTTTCGTAGAATTTCATCAGTAGGAGCACCTTTTAGGCTTAAGAACCTTTGTGAATACGGGCCCTGATTTCTTCTGGAAGCTGGTTCCAACTGCAGGCAGCATAATAGCTAAAAGCTGACTCCCCTTGTTTTGTGTGAACTCTTGGTATTTTTAACTGACTCAATCCTGTTACTAAAATACTGTAATGTATTTAGGTCCTAGGCCATTAAGTGATTTATAAACAAGTAAAAGTACTTTAAAATCTATTCTAAATGTTACAGGAAGCCAGTGTAAGTACCTGAGGACTGGTGTGATGTGCTCAGATTTTCTGGTTCTAGTCAGAATCCTGGCAGCAGCGTTCTGGATGAGCTGCAGCTGTCTAATGGTCTTTTTGGGAAGGCTGGTTAGGAGACCATCAGTAGTAGTGGTAGACCATAAGTAGTCCTGAGACCACTTGTGTGGTATCTTACTGACCTGAATCTTTGTTGTTTAAAAAGGGAGTATCCAGAGTGTGTTCTGTCCCAGATACTGCTGCTAGGCTTCTTCCTTAACTGCCTAGCATGGATGCTCTCCAAGCTTGGCAGCTCTGTCCCAACAATGCACTGAGCCACATTAACAACATGATTCAGGGCTTTTTGCTCAGTGCCTGTGCAGCTGGCATACCACACAATCTTGCCGATTTGTCAGGATTCTCTCAGTTTTACATCTGTAAAAATGACCAAATGCTTCTGTCATAGTTGTGCTTGTTTTCAGCATTCTGAAAAGAAAGAAAACTGGACCTTTTTACCAGGCATGTTAAAGGTCCAAGTGTTAAAGGTCCATGACAAAAAGACTCCAGGGAACTCCTCTTTCAACTGCCCTGCCATTGATATACAGTGGTGATGGTCTGTCTGCTTTGTTTTCCTGAAGTCGATGACAATTTCCTTTGTTTTAGGTGTTAGGACCAAACTGTTGTCCACATATTATTTCGCCAGGTGTTCCATCTCTTGTCTGTAGGCTTTCTCGTCATTGTTAGAAATCTACCCAACCCAAATTTAATTATGTCTGCAACTGTAATTTTGGAATTTTAATTGTTTGATCTGTGGAGATCCTGTGTTTAGGATAATGGTGGAGGAGGTGTGTTTTCTAATTCTAATATGATGTGGTTGATTAGTAAGGAAGTCCATTAACGATTGTGTCCTGTGTTGTTCTTGGTCTAGTCAGTCCAAGGACTTCAAAGACAGGCCTGTAGTCATTCAGTCTTGTGATGGATGGTTTCTTTGGTGATGATGATAAAGTATTTTAAGCAGGAGAGGACTTACAGCTCCAGTGATCTGTTAAAGATATGGGTAAAAATTGGAGCCAGTTAATCAGCACATGCTTTGAGATAGGACGGGGAGACACCACCATCTCACATCCTCCACATTGCTGTGAATACAGCTTGAGTACTGTGGGACTTGTCAGAGGTATGAAGAGGTCCTTTTCAATTCTTCAGTAAAAGGAATTGAGGTCGTCATCCCAGTCTTTGTTTGCCTCAGTAGGGAGCAGTAGTCTTCTGTAGTTGGTGATGTTTTTGCAGGATTCTCCCTACTGGAGCATTGACAAAAAAGTTTTTCACTGTATCTTCTATTCACTATGAGCTCCTTTATTAGTGAGTTCCTGGCCTTTTCAAATTGGGCTCTGTATTAGATGTTGGAAATTCCTACTAAAGCACACAGATTTTGAATATCTGTAGAACAGCTCTGTATTTATATAATAAAAAGCAGTATAAGCAGATATAGGGTCAATTTTTTTTCTTGTAACATTTTTTATTTCTGTGTTATCAGTGGAAATCCTCCTCACATGTCATTGTACCTGGAATTACACTGCCACAAGGCCTATATTTATACAATTAGACACGAACATCATAACATGCAGGGTCAGAAAAACTTCCTCCCTGTAAGGAATTTCCCATGGCATCAGGTGTGCTAGATCAGATTACTCACAAGGTAAGCATTGGCGTCAGTACCCTCATACATTCCTGCTTATCCTTTAAAGCAATCAAAAATTCTGCCACTTTTACAGCGATGTAATAAATTCGACAAGAATCAGGCCTAGTGCCTGTTTGAAGTGTCACAGAATGCGATTTATTCTAATTCATAAGTGGAAACTAAACAAGTGTGTAATTGTACAAGATGAGCAAGAGTCCCTTAAATTAGATTTAGTGATTTCATGTCTCTAATTATTGCCACAAAAATAGGAAATGAGATGCATAATGTAAGGTGAAAAAAGAAAACCTTGGAAATGACAAAAAAGAACAGCTTGCTGAAAAACAAGATATGATTGATACCATCTTTGTACACAAACTCTGACACAAAACGTTCCTAAGGAGAGATTTATCAGTTGATCGAGAAAGCATCTGTATCAAAAATGTTTCTGTAAGAAATCTGAATCATCCGTACACTTTCATTACTGTCAAAAAAACAGCAGCTTTATTTAAAAAAAGGAACCACACACACATATGGTGAGACTGAAAGTACTCACTGGACAGAGGTGTAAATACATTTTCATACGAGTGAGATTTCCACAAGGACTGCATTTACCTTTGACAGAATCAGTGCCACTTTATAGAGGACGTTGAAAAAAAAAATGAAAGAAAAAAAATGGCAGAAAATGATCAGGTGACATGTAAAACTCTAGCAGCATTTTAAAGCCTGTTGGAAAGTAAAATACAGTTGCTCCTTTAAAAACAACGTAATTATCACTTAAAAGATTCACATTCAAAGACATAAATAAATGTGATTTTTCTTTTCCAGACACAAAAGTGATAATTTAGTCTGATCATGGAAAACTAGATCAGAAAGCTCTTACATGAGCAGAGTGTAATAACTCCAGCTTTAACATCTTCTATAGCTCAGCATAGAGAAGAGCAAAATAAGACTGATTTCATTTCCACAAAAAAACGGTATCCAAATTTAAATGACTTTTTGTCTTTTAAGGCTCCTGTTGTTATTGTTATTATTACGTTGTCAATATGTTTACACCAAGTTTACTCTAGATTAGAGAATGCAGCAAGTACATGGTTCTGAAATAAGCAATGTGTTCAGATCCTAAGGATACAGCAGTGCATCATGGTTTTGTTGTATTTTTTTTCCGAGCTGAAACACATACAACACTGGATTTAAAGAACTTGAATCGGAAATAGTTTTCTACTCACTCACAGAGAACCTGGTAAATTAGATGCGTTGTTTTATTGAGAAGCTTTTACTGTTTCAGTGCCAAAAGCTCAACAACCTCTCTGTGTGACTGTATGTAAATACCAAAACCTCAAAGAAGGGGAAATATTACAATGATTGCACATATCTGAATATCATCGCTGCCAATCTAAAATGACCCATGATTCTCAGCATTTATGAGTCACACACACAAATTTGTTTTGTGGGTGCCAAATGTTAAGTCATATTGGTCCAACAACCCTTATATGACGGCCCTTTTTTTTTCTCAAAGAACGAACATCTGAGTGCACAAGAACGGCTCAAACTGCAACAAACTGTGCCTTTAAAATTGAGAAAACTGAAGATGGAGGTAGTCAAGAGTCAAAGCATGACTTCATGATTGCCTCGCAATCGAACTTGAAGTTAAGGAAGGACTTTGAGGAGTGAACATGCTCGTATTCCGACTGCCCATTCACGCCATGCACGTCACTCGCCGCATCTGGAAGGACAAGAAAATTTTCATAAATTCTTTTATCACTACCACAGTGTCGGAAATTGCCACCCTGGTGATTTTTGGAGACGTGTTTAAGGGTCCAGAAACTGATGACCTCCAGGGATTCTCATGCACTGCAACACACAAGCCTAGATCTTATATGAAATTTTATATTTTTATTTCAGACCCAAAATGGGTTCAAAACCAAGTTTCTTCCAAGGTAACAGTTCTGCACTATTCTTCCAGGTTTAAAATAACGCATTGGACAGCTCGTTATCAAATTCCAGTATTTTTAGCAATATCCTTAGATGTTTTCTTTGCTTGATTCAGGTCAATAATTTGACCCTTGTGAAACACAGTAAAATCTTTTCTACAACCACGGGACACATTTTCCCACGTTTCTTAAGTACACATTTTTCCCATGGTTCTTTAAGAAATTAAAAGGTATTCACGGTATCAGTTTAAATGATTGTTGCCAGCTAGAAATTATTGCAGTAAACATCAAATCATAGGATGTTTACTTAAATCCAAACAGTGACTTTTTTTTGTGGCTGGGTAATCCATCCATCCATCAAAAACACACACACAAACACACACACACAAACACACACACACACAAAGAGGCCAGAGGAGAATGCGACTAGTCAAGCTAACAAGAAGGCTATAGCATCTCAAATAACCACCTGTTATAATCGTTAAGATGAAGAATACGTAAAGATAAACCTCTTAAGAGTAAATGGTTTTCACCTACAATACAATATTTTTTTTGTTTGTTTTTTGTATTTAACACCATTTTATTTTTCAACTCTACAGACTGCACTGTGTGAAAATCCCAGGATTTCTGAAATATTTCTGAAATACTCTGGCTGTCTGGCACCAACAATCCGACCATGTGGTAACAGGTATTGGCATTGAAGTGGCCAGTGAGTGCATGCGCAACCTGGCTAAAGTGCGCAAGTTTGGTCTTGGCGGAGTAATGATATATTTGTAGATTAGGTCATTAGTGCTTATCCTTGCACGGCTAATCTGCTTTTAACAGCAAAGTTGCAGTGGAAATATATAATGGCATAAAAAAAATTCCTTCTTTTATTGGCACTGGATAATGGCATCTGTAAAAAAAAAAAAAGTTCTTTCAGTAGAAAATGTATTAGTATTGTTTAGGAATTCTTTAACATTTAAAGTTCTTGAAAGAACTAAATGAGTCTTATTATATTTGCTTTACTGGAGTTAACTACATGAATGTACACTTATCAGAGCAAGCCAATCAGTCTAAAAACTAAGAGCAACTGATTAAACAAGTGGCATTAGCTTTTGGCTCCTAGGGAGTTCCAAAGAAAAGCAACAGGCAGACAGATCTTCTGCAGGTAAGATTGGAGCCCCTATCTTATATACGGTGGCTCATCTGTTAGGAAAAAAATTCTTATGATGTTAGCCTGCAACCACATGAACCATGTGCAGATGGAGATTCCACAGACTTGTGAAGCTGAGATTTTATCATATGAAAGACGTGGAATGCTGCTACGACTGGTCACATGCATAGTCAGGAGACTTAAAAAATTATTTCTGACTAGATAAACTCACTCATTTATTCAATGTAAACAACGAGGCATTATAATGATAGTGAACATACCTGCATCAAAGTTATCTTGCAGTCTTCTGGGCTGAAGCTTCTTTTCATCTCTCTGCCAAGAGGTTGCCATTGTTTTAGATAAGACAAATACAGTTTTGAGGTATGAAATATATAATCATAAATATACGAAGAGATGAAATGTGTCTGCTGGTGGCTCACCTCATTCGTTCTTTTCCTTACATTAGGCGAATCCTGGTGCTTCTTCCCATTGCATTTCACATTATGGTTCTGCCAAAAAACAAAAAACAGGGCAAGGTCCTACAGTTAATATTTTGCAGTGATCCTTGGTCATGTACACGTCATTGTGAGTGTGCTTCTCCAGAAGTGTATCCAACAATAATGTTCTCCAAATGTATTTCATTCAGAATGTGAAGTAATTTACTTCACATTTACACAGTCGAATGTTCAGCAACACAATGTGTGGGTTCAGATTCATTACTTCAACGACGACACTGCCCTCTCCTGGTTAACTTCTGGAGAAGCACACTCACGATGAGGTGTACAAGTTCATGACCAAGGATGTGGAAATTGACATTAAGGCTTCTAGATTATTCTTATCACACACTGTAATTGCATGTTAAAATCAGAAAAGCCATATTTTAAAATTTTTAAGAGTTTTTAATGTACAGCAATTCTTTTCCTCAGAAGTCTTCACCCTTGTCTCTTCATAAATTCCAGTTTACTACACGTTTTTTTTTTTTTCATGACCAGCATCCAACCACCAAAACATCATGAAAGTTCTTTCACCAGAAAGGATATCAAAACCACGTACACCTGCTGTCATGCAGGTTATATCGATGGTGCATGGAATGTGTTTTCATTTGTAATTATTGAACTCCAATTCATTATGTCGAATTTAAGCTTATAATAAAGCTTTACAGTTGCAGCCAAGATGTCGGGAGTGATGAAGAACAGATGAAAAGTTTATAACAGCTTACATTATACTGCCTTCAAATGCACTTAATTTGAGTAACATCCAATTCTTAATCCATAGGGTTTAATATGATGTTGGTTCACCCTTTGCAACTATAACAGCTTCAATTCTTCTGGGAAGGCTTTCCACAAGGTTTAAGGGTGTGTTTATGGGAATTTTTGACCATTCTTGGCTGTTTATCAAAAGTTGGGCTTGGCACCCCCCTCTTCCACTGAAAGGAACTCTTGATACTTCAACATACCAAGACATTTTGGACAATTTCATGCATCCAACGTTGTGGGAACACTTTAGGGGTGGGATACCTTTTCCGACCTTAACCCGACAGGACACCTTTGGGATGAAGTAGTGGAAAATGGTCAAAATTTCCCATAAACACACTCCTAAAACTTGTGGAAAGCATTCACAGAAGAGTTGAACCAACATCATATTAAACCCTATGGATTAAGAATTGGATGTTACTCAATTCAAATGCATTTGAAGGCAATAAAATGTAGCATTAGTGTCTCTAATCGTATGCAGTTGTGCTTATATATGTGGCAACAGCTTGGGGCGGAAGCATAAATGGGTGTGATGGTCTGGTGTCTGCAAACATTTAATCATATAGTGTGCACTATACGATACTATACTATACACACTATATTAATACACAACACAAACCTTGACTCTGAGAAAGTCGGCGAGCTCACATTGACCAGGTTGCCCAAAAGCTTTCTGCTGCTTGTGCTTTGCCCAGCCTTCGCCTGGAGACGCCTCCATTGCTATATTTGAGTGCCTGGGCTTCGATCTGCGTAAAGAAGCAGGTTAGAGAAAAAGAATAGGACACGTCATTAAATTTACCAAGGCAAACAAAAGCTAGTAAATTTTGGACAAGCTCCGCATGTGTGTGTGTGTGTATGTATATATATATATATATACTAGGGGTGGGAATCTTTTACCATCTCACAATTCAATTCGATTCCGATTCTTGAGGCCACGATTCGATTCAAAATCGATTTTCGATTCAAAAAGATTTTCGATTCAAAATGATTCGATTTTTATTTATTCGGGTTTCTGATCATGATCTACTCTTCAGAGCTCGTTGTGCAGCCAGGTTGAGAGTATGGGCAAAACATGTAATGTGTGCCAAGTTGTCAATCTGTGCAG
>JAOVVA010000009.1:2525828-2543251 GCA_028565275.1 Leiocassis micropogon | reverse complement strand
AGTCTGCGGCCCTCCCGACTGAGTGGTAGTAGAAGCTTAATGTGGGAGCCCCCTAGTGACTGGGAGGAATTGGACACTACTAAATTATGGAGAAAAATCGGGGGGAAAAATCCAAAAAAAAAAAATTTGTAAGAATAATCCATTAAACGGATAGGTTTGTCATGACTCATTACGCCTTTGTTTTGGTTGGGCAACCACATGGGGTAATGCTTCCTCCTCTTGCATCACCAGATTATTAAATGGAAAATTGTAAAGCACGCCCGGCCTGAACAAACATGTCACAGCAGTGATTTTGTCACTGCTATATAAATACTAATCTGTATAACTAAAGGTCTAATCAGTATGGAATCTATATCAGGTGTCATTACGTGGCCTTTTCACGTAGCTCAAGAGGAAAATGCTGATAAAGAATGGGCTACGGGACAGAAACTAAATCTTGTGGCACGGTGGTGAAAAAGCAGTCAGACCTCGCACCTCAAAGGTTGAGGGTTCGATTCCCGTCGCAGGTCTATGTGCATGATGGTTATATGTTCACCCCGTGCTTGATGGGTTTCCTCTGGGTATTCCAGTTTCCTCCTGAAGTCCAAAGACATTCAGATCAGGCTAACTGATATTTCTCTGTGCGTGTGTGTGTGCTTGTGTACCCTGTAATGGCTTGGCACCCCATCCTCATCTAGTACCCAAAGTCACGTGATCACAACTGAGCCAATGGTTTTTCTCTCTCTTGCGCGGAATTGTGGGTAATCGTCTCCCCTGCTGGGTCTTAGTGCGCGTCTCTTACAGGTATAATCAACATCCGGACACGCGTGTAGTGTTTACTATAAGACTGTGACCACGTGTGTGTGTGTGTAAAACATATTTTATTTTGTGTCTTTATGTGTGTGTACAGCGCGCGTGTAAAGCAAAAGCAAGTCTCATTAGAGAGGTTAAAGATCCATTTTCTCTCTCTGTATGAGCCTGCTCTTTGTGTTTGTGTGCGTGCATGTCACTGGCCACACACACACACACACACAGACCCCTCCTACTTTCGCCTTCACAGACACACACACACACTTTCTCTCTGCTCTACACTATGCTTGTAATCCAAGGTTCTACTGTATTACAGAGACGGACTACACTGAGTCCATAGGCAGCTTAATTGTAGATCATTATGGGGTTTTGAAGTAAATAATGCTATTGTATAACAAGACTCAACATAAGGATCCTATTCACTAACAGGTTAATAGTTTGAATTGTTAATTAGTAGTAATAATACTGTGTACCAGACGGTTTAAAAACACCTTGATTCATGCACTTTCAGGCAATTATGCAATTAGGCCATTATGTGGTAGCAGGGAAATGTGGAAACCGTTCATGTGCTCTAGGTAAAGTTTATAAACCTATAAGAGAGAGAAAGAGAGAGCGAGGTCAAGTATTTTATCCTCTTTGGTTTTTCGCAGCATTGTGTGTAAACCTTGCAGACGATTTTGTGAGAAAATCCCAGAACAGCAGTTTCTGAAATACTCGAACCATCCCGTCTGGTATGAACAACCAAACCGAAAGTGTCTGGGGTCACATTATTCCTTGTTCACATGTTTGATTTGAACAATACCCAAAGCACTTGACCTGTACCTGCATGAGTTTCTGCATTGTAATCTTTCCACTACCTTTCCATGAGGTAATTGCATGAATGAGCAAGTATACAGGTTTTCCTATTAGATCGGCTTGCGTGCGTGTATTTGATTTGCATCCCTGTTTCCATTGTTATTTAGTAACTATGTGTTAGCCTAGAGCAGTAACTTGTTTTAAGGGACATTTCATAATACATTATTTGTATACAGCTTTCCAAACTACTTTATACAACAGCTTTATAATAACCGTTAGTTCTGACCAAGTAATTTGATCGGACTAGAGGCATTCCATGAGTGCTGATATTGAGCACCGGGACGTTTAACTTTATGCATCACTCCACTTCACATGTGTTCTAATAAATAAATTGTTAATTACACTAACTGATATCACCAGCAGAGCTGTAGTGTTATTTCTTAAAGCACCAGAGCACATACAAGTCCTATGGCCTCATGCGTATGACAACGTCACATATCATGTGATATTGCTTAATTATGTTTTTTTAAACCCTAGACTGTTAATGTTTCCATGTATAGTTCTAATATTTTCTATAAGTTTCATATCATGTAATGGGATTCCAGCTGGGTTCATTTTAAGATGTCAGTTCTACATGAGCCATGATTATCACTGTAATTATTTCTAATGATAAATACTTTTCCTCCTTTGTTAATGGAATATTTAATTACTTTAAGTAGAGATCTCTGACCTTTTATAACCCGTTGTCTTTATGAAGTGTGCACAAACTATGTATTGGATTATGTTTACTCTGTAGATATTTAATATTAATTATGTCTTATGTTTTTCTTGTAGTCAAGAAAGCCTCCGCTAACATCATCTTCGAGGAGAAAAAGAGTTCCTAAGCAGCAGTGAGAGAGACAACGCGCTGATATGCACAATTGGTACACCTCCCCAAGGATGATCACGGGCCTGAATAAATAAATGTTGCCTTTATTTTTTTTTGTGTGTCTTTGTAAACAACTGGAATATTCCTGCTGGTTTTGCTCGGTTGTTCTCTGTGCAAATAGCAGTGCCTGGAAGGGAGTTCTGTTTAAATATGTATTTCACATAATACCAAATGCAAATAATGTTCGACTGCTGTGCTTCAGTCCTAGTAAATAAAACTCTTACCTCCTACTATCTAACAGTGTGTTTTTTCACTGTAGAAAATTCAGAGTGCACTTTGTTTTGTGGCTCTTTGGAGTTGCTGTCATTACCCACATACACCTTATATAAAATACACACGACTGTCCTGTGTGGAAAAATTAGAAATGATTATGCCTTATGCAACTGCTTTGCTACTCATAGAAAATTATTAAATGTTCAATTTAAAAAAACATCTATATAAATTAAAGAGAGGTCATGTCTGTACCGTTTCATACATTGGATGACCACAAAATTTTTTTGTATGTTTGTCTGTCCAGCCAGATTAAAGTCCAGCCTGAAGTTTAACCTGCACCATCAGTGAAATCTAAATTTTGAGCAAAAGCGATGTTAAGCAAACAGTTATGTGCCAGATAATAATCGATTAATAATCTATAATAATAATAATAATAATAATAATCTAATCTACACCTTCACCAATAGATTATTAAAAGCTAAACTGAATATTTTACTGGGATTAGTTTATATTTTCACCACTGAAATAACAGCACTGAAGTAAATTTTAACACACTGGAGTCATTTTAAGACGAAACTTAATCTTTATTTGATAATTTTTTTTCTATTTCATATCAGTGATTCACTCTCTGATTACCGAACAGGGAGTGTATTTGGCTGACAGCGAAACAAGCGTAAACAAGGTGCAATAAGGCATAATATCTTTTCTATATCCTCTTTCGCATTTTTGATTCCTCTTATCCTTTTTGATTGTAATAAAATGGAATGACAGTAGATTCAAAATCTTGCCATAAAGTAGGTACATTTTGTACAATTGTTTTTAATATTTAGCCACCAATTCACTTGAAACCAATACTATATAATGTCACACCAAACATAATTTTGTGAAATCACAGTTTTAAGTTAATCATCATCTTTGTTGCAGGCAGACATGTAGGTGGGCTTCAACCTGAAATAATAATATCACTGATTACATTATAGTTGATCAGCTTATTTTTAGCTTTAATCTTTAAACTATTTCTACAATCTTTTTTATATACATATATAGCTCAAAAAAATTATGGGAAGACTTAGTCCCAGTTTGACTTGAACGCCTCTCATATGTGTATGCATGGTTCAAGTCAAACCGCAGTGTATATATATATATATATATATATATATATATATACTGTATATATATATATATATATATACACACACACACACACACACACATACAGGGGGTTGGACAATGAAACTGAAACGCCTGGTTTTAGACCACAACAATTCTTTAATATGGTGTAAGGCCTCCTTTTGTGGCCAATACAGCATCAGTTCTTCTTGGGAATGACAGATACAAGTCCTGCACAGAGGCCAGAGCGATTTTGAGCCATTCTTCTTGCAGAATAGTGGCCAGGTCACTGCGTGATGCTGGTAGAAGAAAACTACTAGCATGCTTTGAGATGAAATAAATCCATATGGACATTTGTGAACTGCAAAGTATCCTGTATGGGCAGTAGTCTTGAGTTTAAGATGTTGAGTGTAAGATGTTGGACTAGTGAAGGTTGTGAGTTTAAATACTAAATCCCACCGCTGAGCTGCCACTGATGGGCCCTTGAGCAAAGCTATTAACCCTTAACTACTCAGTTATATAAATCAGATACATGTAAGTCACTCTAGAAAAAAAAAATTGCCAAATGCTATAAATGTAACCTGAAATCAGAACTTAATCATTAACTCACGAAGAGATGTGAGGTGGCTCTACTGTAATGATTACACAGCAAATATGCCTCTGGATGTTTCTTTCTGAACATACAGCTAACATGCTGGAAAGAAAATATAGTAACACACCAAGTGAAATGTATAACCACTGATCATGATTAGCATCTGCTACAACAATTTATTTACAGTAACAGAAGGCATGTGAGTGCCAGCCGTCGGGGATTATGGAGTACAATACAACTAGCCCCAAAAAGTCAGGAAAGTAGGAGCTGAAGCTGGTTTCTATGTCTATAATACAGTCACATCACTGGGTCTGTGGATTGAGTGGTTGTAGATGTGGCAACTTGGCATGCTGCTTGTTGCGCTTTGAACTTGTGGAGGCTGTTAATTTAGCCTTTCTGTCCTAAATGAATACATGTACCATTTTATGCCTGTAGAGGGCACTTAATGATTATATTTCTTTAAAAAAAAAAAAAATGGAGTACTGTAATTTTCTAGTTTGGTAAGATTTCCCTTTAAAAAGATTATATTATGTGAGATAAAATTAAACATTTTCCTATATGAACTAATATTCAGTGTAGTGCTGGTGTGGTTAAAAATGGTCCCTAAAATCCCACTACAGTCTGAAAGATAAGATATAATACACACACACACACACACACTCATCAGCCATAACATTATGACCACCTGCCTAATATTGAGTTTTGCCCTCTTCTGCCGCTATTACATAATGGACTGTGTTTTCTGTCATCTTTCTATCACAACCAGTATTACCCTTTTCCCCTCTCGCCAGTTCACTGGTTTTCCTTCCTTGGATCACTTTTGGCATGTCCTGACCACTGCAGCCTGGGAACATCCCACAAGAGCAGTAGTTTTGGAATTGCTCTGACCCAGTCCTCTAGCCAGCACAATTGGTCTGTTCACACATTAGCTATATTTTCAATATCTTGTTACAATGGTGGCTGGAAGTTAGTGGGATATATTAGGCAGCAAGTGAACATGTTTTTTTCCCCCTGAAGTTGATGTGTTGCAGAAAAAATGAGCAAGCGTAAGGATTTGAGTAACTTTGGCAAAGGCCAGATTGTGATGGCTAGAGGACTGGGTTAGAGCAACTCCAAAACTGCAGCTCTTGTGAGATGTTTCTGGTCTGTAGTCTTCAGGGCCATAAGTGATCCAAGGTAGGAAAACTGGTGAACTGGCGACAGAGTCATGGGTGGGCAAGACTCTCTGATGCACATGGGGAGTAAAGGCTGGGCCGAGTAGTCTGATTAGAGTAGAAGAGCTAGGAAATAAAATAGTTTAGGAAAAGGTTAATACTGGTTCTGATAGAAAGATTTCAAAACACACGGTGCATCACTGTTACGGTGGCAAAGGGCGGACCCACTCAATATTAGGCAGGTGGTCTCAATATTATAGCTGTATAGATGATCAGTATATACAAATATAGATAGATAAACAGATAGATTTTGCATGTGTTGTACAATTCTAGATATGTATCCTTGACCTTATTATATCCAATCATAAAAATCTGAAGAAAAAAATATATATACATAACCCAGACGTTACGGTTGTGTTATGTAGACCCAGTTCCCATATTTATGCTTTAATATTTTATGGCTCGTTCTAAATGACCATCGTGTACTAACCGCGTGCCTACAACTTTACAAAGACCGCCCATATGCCAGTGACGTCATCAAAGCGCGCAGTGTGTTTACATTACACTACACTACATGCACAGAGACCAGCATGGATACAGTGGTCGGATTCGCTCTGTTCTTATGTTTAATCGGTCGTTTGGTTAATGAGCTTATATCGACCGAGATCAGACTCATTAGAAAGAGAAGATTAAGAATCAGAGACTTGATTTTGAATTTGACACACAGCAGATTACGGCGCCAAAGACGAAGACAAAGACAGGTGATTCTCTCATGCGCCTGCTTGAGGTTAACATGTGAGGGGTCTCGGGGTACAGGTTTATCATGCACGTGACTCTGGTTGCTCATTAATTCCCACAAATGCAGCCTAGTCTGTGATTAAAGCCCCGTGCGCGTGCAGGTGAATGCGAACTCGTGACGTAAGCGTAGGGGGAGTCACGTGAACAAACACGAGCATGAGGGTTATTCTGGAGTTAGAAGTCATGCTACATTAAATAAAAATAATAATAATAAAAAAACTCCATTCAAAACATGTGTATTTATAACGTGCTTTTGGTGATAAATTGATGATATTTTTCCAGTGAGAAGTTATGGCGCTGACGTCACAAGGGGAATTTAAAGATGAGATTGTGTTGAAATTATTAATTGATTCTTTAATTCATTTTCTATACCGCTTTATCCTGTATACTGGGTCGCGGGGGCCTGGAGCCTATCCCAGAAAACTTAGCACACAAAGAGAATTGCACCGTGGATAGCATGCTAATTCCCCTTAGCATCCAAAGAGGCACTGGAAAACATGCGCGCGCACACACACACACACACACAACACACACACACACACACAAAGGTCCAGGGCTCATACACAGCATGCATTTTTCAACATAGCCTCATCAATATTAAGATAATATGAAAAACACACTCCTTTGTCTTTACTGTTACTAACAAGAAATGGATAAATAAATATATCATCTCTAACATTTATCCTGAATTCAGGGTTGCAGGCGCCTGGAGCCTATCCCAGAGATGGAGATCGAATCCTTAACTGTGGAGGTGTGATAGAAATATAATAAAAACAAAAAAGGTCTCAAGGATGATAATAGTAAGATTTCACTTTTATAGCTTAGATAGGTTTCGAGCTATACTGAATCCAGTGTTGGAGACAGCGAGCATTGAAGCTGAAGGTGTGAAATCAAGTGCAGCTATAGGAAATGGTCACACTGAGTTACAGCAGAGACTTGGCCCACTTATATGGCAATCTAGGAGACGATGGAATGTGATCTGTTTGATCAGAGAGCGCAAATGAGGAGACTACGGGACTAAAGTGCTAAAGAACATCGGGTAAAACAAAAAGCAAGTGGCACAAGCAGATATGAGCAGACAGCGCCTCTGACTCGACTGCAAAAGTTTGCATGAGCAGCACTTTGAACTTCAAAAAGCTGGCTGGTGTCACATGCCTCAGAGGAAACATGTCATAATGCTTTTGCCCTTCCTGGTTGATTATGGATATCCTCTTTAAAGGTGTTTAAATTTTAATTGTTTTCTTTTAATGTTAGCTTTTGTGTGACTTGTGTTTCAGATGCAGCTCTATTATCAGTTACGTCGGAGGCCACCCTCTGTTTGGGTCCATCAAAGAGCAAACAATTGGTGGACTGTTGTAGTTCCCAACTTTACAGATGAGCAATGGAGCCAACATTTCAGAATGTCTGAAGACACATTCCTGTATCTTTGCCACAGGTTGCGAACAACGATGGAGAAGCGGGACACCAACTTCCGTCTCTGCGTTCCCATTAAAAAACGTGTAGCCATAGCACTATGGAAGCTGACCACCAACAGTGAGTTAAGACTTGTTTCACATTTGTTTGGCGTTGGCGTTACTACGGTGTGGCGATGCGTTCGGGAATTCTGCACAGCAGTTAACGAGGTACTGTTGCCAGAACTGATACCGTTCCCAAATGATGACAAGCTTATGGAAATGGCCTTGATCTTCGAGCAGAGATATGGACTTCCACAGTGTGTTGGGGTTGTCGCCGGATCACATATCCCGAACGTCCCCACTGAGTACCATGCTGAGTATTTTAACCACATGGGCTGGCATTCTATCATACTACAAGGAGTTGTGGATGGAAACGGGCTCTTCTGGCATGTATTTGCAGGAAGTCCTGGCAGTATGCATGATGCTACAGTTCTACATGTGTCAGGGTTGTGGGATCTCATAGGACAAGGACTATTTCCTAACCACACCAAAAATGTTGCCGGCCTTGATGTTGGCTACTACCTCCTAGGTAATGCTGCATTGCCGTTGCAAAGCTGGCTCATGAAACCTTTCTCAGACACTGGGCAGCTGACAGAGGAACAGAGGATGTACAACCAGAAAATCTTCCAAGCAAGCGGTGTGGCCGAAAAGGCATTCAGTCGGCTGAAGGGACGATGGAGATGCCTCCTTAAACGCAACGACAGCCATATAGACCTTGTGAAAACTATGGTGCTCACCTGTTGTGTCCTCCACAACTTATGTGAAGCACATTGTGAACATTACAGTGAGGAATGGGACCCTCCTGCTGCAGGAGAGCAGATTTTAGTAGAACTGCCACCGGAAGATGATGCTGAAGGTGCAGCTGTGGGTGTGCGAGATGCCCTGGTGCATTATATAAACACAGACAATTGTACGTCAACGTTTTTTGATTGAGGCATATAAACAGCAGACGACTCTGGGTTTAAATCTATTATAAATAAATAAAAAAACTTATATTCTTAGGGGTGTAATGATGCACTCCAATCATGATACAACTCAGAAAATGATGGCAAAATGTGAAAGCAGAAAACTGATGACTGAAAAGACTTTTTTTAAAAAAAATTTATAATATAAAATGTGTATTTCCGTCCGTATAAAATTAAATAAATAAAAAATTGCTAATTTTTTTAATATTATAAACTAAACATACTATAGATGTACTGTATCTTTAAAATAAATAAATGACAAGTATTTTTGATAAAATAAAGCATCTGACCTGGGGATTAAACATAAAAAAAAATCTCTGTAACAGAAACAGAGCTCCATATAAAGTCGGCGAAAAAGCCCAACTTCTGTGGCCTCTTTCTCAGGCACCATAGGTAGGCGTGGTTACGGTGTTAATATAACATATACCAATATACCGCAGTCGTTCGGTTTTATAAAAGTATAACGCAGGTGCATCTTAGCAGCTATTAACAAAAGAACAATCACATGAGATGTGCAGATTAGGACATCTGGTGTTCAAACTGCATGTTTACAGAATTCTGATATTGAAAATTTGCAGATATCACATGGTCCCCCCCTTTTTTTTAACATTTTTTTTTTTTAGATGTGTCGTTATACCAATAGAAAATCTGTTATGTTTTTTTCCCCAACACATTCAGATTTCCAACGCTGGACCTGGAGTAACTGCACATTATAGTGTTTTCCTACTTGAACACAAGCAGTACTTGGTAAAAGATGAGCTGCGTACCTACCGAGCAGCTGAGCCTTTTACCCTCGTACCAGCACCACACACACTCCCGTGTAAGAGTCACTCATGGACTGAGACTGACCTATTGCCTAAATCAGATCTGATCGAGTATTTGTGTATCTAAAAGTTTATATATTTTTTTTAATTGGTAACTGTACCTAATAAAAAGAACAATAACTATAAAGGAGCTATAATCAAAGATTCCAATAAAACACACTGGAAAGTGTGTACTGAAAAAACATCTAATTTTATAAGTTATTAATGTGGAAGTGCATTCAACAATAATAAAAAATAAATTAATTTAAAAAAAATCAAGGATTTAAGGTGGCGGTTGAGGACTGTGGTTGCTGGCCATGACTGATACTAGTTGTCCCATAACACTGAGTAGTCCTTGGTTAAACTGTGCCAGAGTGTTGATCAGCTCTGCCTCCCGAATCCCAGCCGAGTGTTCCAACTCCTGCAGGACCTGAAGTCGTCTTTCCTCAAATTCCTGCTGTACTCGTTGCCGTCTGTCTTCGCGATCCTCTGCCATAAGAAAGATCTCTCTCATAGCGTCAATGTGGTTTGAGTATCCTCTTCTCCTCTTTCCTGATGAAACATACAGTACGTGATAAATAAATGGTGAACACAACCACAAACATGGCAAGTCATCAAGGTGAAAGTCATCTGGGGGCGGCTGAACACTAATCTACAAAATCAAAAATAGTCACTTTAATATTGTGAAATGTGGGTAAAGCTTGTTGAAGATGATTGGTTAACAGATTGTCACAGCTTTTCAGAAGTAAGACCACATGAAAACAAGTGATGTGGTTAACACGACCAACATACCGGATCGCAGGAAGCCTTTGAAAATGACAGTCGTAAACGACAGTTTAAACATGTCAATAAAAAGAGGAACAGGAAAGGAGAAAATGAGGAAGCAGGGTAGTTGAGTGGAGCAAAGTGAATGACAAAGCAGGAAATACTGTTGTAAGCCATGTTGGGAGACAAGCAAACAGAAATTGGGGTTCAGACTGGAGCATAACTAACAGTAGGCCATTTCACAGCTGAAGTGTTTAGTCTTGTAACTTACAAAAAAAACAGGTTTTCTGCTTGGAATCTAAGAAAATATGCATTGATGCTTTTAAACAAATGTTAAAATGGGCTTTATGATTACAATGGAGTTTTTTTTGCATAGAAATTTAAAATACACAAAATGTGTTTAACTAGTAACCAGGCTAATGACATGAGAACTTCAAGGACAGTCTAATGATTTACTTAAAAATATCATTCACTATCACAGTATTTCAAAAAATATATATATAGTTGCAAGCAACGATGCACTTGCACTTGTGTGAAGAGCCCAAGCACTTGTGACATCGCCACCAGGGCACACCACACAACCTGTGTGCCTTTTGAGCATGTTCAGACCTCCAAAAAGCCAACGCCGCCTGGGTGTGCTGCACAACATGTGTGCCTTTTGACACTCTAAAAAGCAGTGGATGCTGATGTCACTGTATATGGCGTAAGTTTAAGGCATCGTCACAACTAAATGTGTCTTTCAGGTGCACCTTGGTGGCGATGGTGCAGATGCTTGGACCGAGTTTGACATGTATACATGCAAGTTCGTATGAGCTATCTCCTGTGAAGGCTTGCAGGCGTCCTAATGGGAGCAGATTCCAACCTGTTTGGAAAAGGGGCCCAGATGATCGGAAAAAAATCCTTAAACATAAGGATAAGCAGCATAGAAAATGAATGAATGAGCAAACTTCTTTTGAACATCAAATGTGTAACGCTGTTGAATAGATGATGCCAGACACCAAAATCTACAGTTTTTCATACCCTACAATGGAAGACCTTATAAATATTTTTTTAATACGTGAGAGAAATGGTTTCAAATGCTTGTATTTTTTGCTTTCATTTTCTGTATACCGCTTAACCCGATCGCTTAATCAGGGGGGCCTGGAGTCTATCCCAGGAGACTTTGGGCAGGTGTCGGCGTACACCCCGGAGGGAGTTGCCAATCCATTACAGGGCACACACACTACTGGCAATTTGGGAACGCAAATTAGTGTAATATGCACGTCTTTGGTCTGGGGGGAGGAAACCGGAGCACCCTGAGGAAACCCACCATGCATGAGGAGAACCCATGCACACGGACCTGAGGCGGGAGCTATGACTTAAGAAACCACCCCAAATCCAGGGCTGATCTTACCTCTGACACGGGGCAGGTTCGGTCTGGGCTCCTCAGCTGTAATGTTACTGGACGCAGGAGAGGACAGTCCGGGAGAAAGGGGAAGCGTTACTGGGGAACTGATCCTGGTTCTGCTCCTGTCATCTGCGTTATCAATACAGACTGAGGGAATAAACAGGTTGCAGGTTACAGCTGCAAAGTTAATATTGAAAGAAGAAAACAAAAATTCTTTTGAACCTGATAAGACGTCTTCGTCTGTGTCCGCTCTGTCCTCCACGCCGTTAGAGCTCATGACCGCCTCCAGCAGTGAAGCGGAGGACTCCGTCCTGCACGCGCTCTCCGTCCTGCACGCGCTCCTCGCCCCGCGACCCAGCACCGCGTCCAGCGCGTCGTACCACTGATTCGTCTTCCGGTTCGTCTCGTTCCTCTTGTTGTACTCCTTCAGCCTCCTGTAGTCCTGTTTGAGTTTCTTTATTTTGACTCGACACCGATCAGGGCTGCGGTTGTAACCCAGATCCCACATGCGCTGCGATATTTTCTGAAACACTTTTTGATTTCGTACAGTACCTTCCAGCTCCCGCTGCACCTCATCCTCTGACCAGATGCCTATTAGTGTCTTCGTCTCCTTGTTGTGCCACGGCTCAGTTTTCTCCATTTTAAAAGAAATAACTACTCTGTAATGTTTTTCTTAAAAAAGAAAAAAAGAAAAAAATGGCGGCTGTTTTTGTGTTTATGGTGTCGCGTTTTAAATGACGCGGTGTGTCTGACCAATCAGGAACGAACTGTGCTGCAAGCCCCGCCCCCTTACTTTAACACCCTATTGTGGGTCCAGCCGTTTGGTCCAGGTCTTCATGTAGTGAAAAATGTTGGTGGAGAATCACCCTGTTGAACACAAGAATTAACAGCAAGCACAATCTTAAGTAGCATTCAGAGCGGGTATTCAACTGACCCACGACATTATCATTGCACTGGTTTGGCGGATCTTCCTGACCAGCAAAATGAACCATTTGGGCTGGAAATGACAATTTAATATGATGGATAATGGAAATTGTTGGACTTGAACCTTTATTGGAAAGGAAAAATACTTATGTACGCAGGAGAGGAAGTAATGTAAAGTAATTACATAAGTAATGTAATCACTTATGTTGGAGATATATTGGAGATACTGGAGTAACTAGGACCAAGGGCAATCACGGTTTGAGCTGAAGATCTTACTATAACCAATCTTGTACCAGTCAAATACAAGTATAAACAGGGGCAAGGAGGGGGAAAACAACAAACAAATAAAATCTTTCATGTGATGTGAACTGATGCCAACAGCCATGTTACAGGTGAAAACAGTGATTTGAGTTTAATGACTTTATAAACAATTATATAAAACAATTACCTTTTTAAAAAAATCCATGCATTTTCAGTGTAAATTTGATTTGAAATATAGAGATCTATTTACAGTGTGTACTGTAACAGCATTTTGACTTGATTGGGCCGTTCACCAGAAATACACTTGGGCTGCATAGATTTTTACATTATTGCCTACATTTATGTTTATATAAAAAAAAAGAAAGAAAAAGAAAGATGGAATTTCAGAGAAAAAGAAAAGTAGTTCAATTTCACATAAGTGCCTCTAACTATAATCACCTCCTCACAGTTTTGTTTTTCAGTGAGGCTTTTTTTTTCTCCTTTTTTTTGTTTTGTTAAACAACTTAGAGACATCTTTATTGTGTGAATTTCAAAAGAAAAAAAAAATCTGGGATTGAAGGAAGTCTTTTCACAGGAATAGACAGATTAGTTTCCCCCTTTCCCCAAATTACACTGTAAATAACAATTTACATAAATTGTCCTATGGACATAGAAACGTTAAATCAATACAACTGACACAAAAAAAGCCTGAGTTGATGGGGAAAGGGAACGACTAGTATAAAGAAAAAAGCCTGAGAAGAAAAAGCCCATTCAATTTACTTTTATACAATAATTTACAGTAGTACAATTTTTTTTTTTACGAAAATGACATTTTCAGATGCTTGCAAAACAGAATCCAGATTATGTTACAGCTGAGAATTAAATAATTCAAGCACGATGCAAAGAAAAACAAAATGACGGCATGGTGGTCACATGAATGAAACCAAACGAACATAAAAAAAACAAAAACCTGTAAACGAGGTAACTTTGGAAGGTGAACCCCAGTCCTTCAGGCTGCTCAGAAGAGAGACCATTTTACTCTTAGCCCAGTATCCAGACAGTACATTATGATAGTTTCCTCTGCTCAAACACTTCTGTTTTAAATCAAGAGCTGCATTACAAATGTGGTAAGTCAATGCCAGAATCCAGTGTCACAGGCAGTGGTGGAACACGAGTGTGTAGGATTCTTTTATGTGTAAACCCACCCCTACCCCCCCCTCCAAAAAAAGTAGTCACTTTATAAAAATAATTAAAAATGAAACCTCAAACTGTTACACCTAGGAAACGGTGCAGCAGGACTATTAAATACAAAAATATGTTATTTGTGTTCACTCCCCAATTATTTAAACTTATCCTGGAGGAGAGATCTGCCCCAAGCGTCAAAGAAAAGCTCAGGTGCGCAGTACAGCGGCCACAAGTCCCATAAGGCATTTCCTGCTTTTGTGTATCTATGGCTGATCGAGCGCTATGTCTTACGGCTGCTCCAAACCTGCTCGGGCGTACTTTTGTGCTCAGAAGAGTGCTCAAAAGGGGACCGGTGGCCCATGGGCGATCGGGGGTCATAGGGTGATCTCTGGTCTCGAGGAGAACGTGGCCCGCTACCCAAAGTACGCTGCTCCAGTTGCCAGTCTGAATGATAGCGGTAGTCACGAGAGGCTTTGTGGTGGCTATAGTCTGAGCTGGGGCGGTGGTCCGAGTGGGAACGGTGCTCCGAGTGTACACGTTCTTTGTTGTTGCTGTCTGACCAGTTGTCTCGACTAGAACGGTGATCGTCTAGTTTCCTATGTTTGCTGTCGTTGTAGTATCTGTGAGAAGGTACAAGGAGACAGTAATTAAACATTTTTAAACATTGCAGTCAGATTAAGGGCTATCAGATCTAATTTCTCTGTATAAATGAGCATAATACTTTACACCCACATTCAAATGTGTAAGAACTTTAATAAAAAATATTTACAGGATATATATTTTTAAAAAATGTAATAGCACTGCCAAAAGTGGCTTTATCTGTGGAAATGTAAACTAATTAATTCTTCAAGAATTAATATGATGGCAGTGTTAAATGAAAAATGTAAAACTTCAGTTTGAAGCAAGAAGCATGAGCACATTTAATCTACATGAGTGTAATTCTCTGGCAGGATGCGTGTGACTGACCTGCTGTCCTGGCGCTCTCTGTAGTGGTCTCGATCTCGGTGGTCTTTGCCATTGCTGAAAGACGAGTACGGTCTCTTCCTGGAGTCAGAGCTTTTCCTGTACGAATCACCAGAGTGGCGCTCTTTGCTCTGCTCGTGGCTGCGTGAGGTCGAGTGGTGTCTGTCTGAACTGTAGCTGTCTCTACTGCTCTCATCCTGCTGAGAGTCCTTTAACCTCTCAATGTCTGAAAACATAAAGAAAAGAATGGTAAAAGCACTTGGTAAACATTTGAAATGATGTTTCCCTTTGACAGCTTTATTTCTTTCTTTACACAAACACATTCTTACAAACATTTTATACATACACACACACACACACACACTGACATTTTATACAACATGGCACTTTTTAAGAGAAAAATAATTATAATAAATATAATAAAATTATATTTAAATATATTGCGATTTCGATGTTTCAATTAGATTTCACATAAATGTGAGTAAATGCGGACACAACGAGAGAGTCATACCTGTGTGTCTAAAGGCTTGTGTATTTACAGTGCTAGTGTTTTGGTCCGCCGTCTGAAATGAAAAACAAAATACTGTAACTTAAAAAATATGAAACATGGGTACATTGCATGTACAAAAGACAGTTTTGATAGTGCATAAAACGGTCATTAAACTACATTTCACCTAATACAGTGCTTTTGAAAGCAGGAACATACCTGAGCGTTTTCTTGTCTTTTCTTGATTGCATGCTTATACAGTTTATGCAATTTCCTTGCATCAAACTCCGTAAATTTGGAAACAAATATCCAAAGATTTCTGTCATAAAACAAGTCAAAGGTTTATAAACATGTTCTACCCGAATTCCTTAATAATGTTTAAAAACAAGTAACATGCAAGTAACTTCCATAGAAAAGTACACACACCTTCTCCACTGCTTGATGTGTTCAAGGTTGGTGTACTCTTTTAGACAGTCTGTGATGTGGTCTCCAATTTTGATTAGGCACTGCCGAGTATGCTCTAGCTGCTCACGTTCAGAAAGACCTTTCTCAGGACGATCCAGCTGTTTTAAGGCTGCCTTCACCGGCCGCATGCGCTCTTTACACTGTCAAAACACACAATTTACTAGTGTTGGTGAATTAAAGACACCGGCAAGCAAGAACGGCCTAGTTTCTTGATTATAGGTAAATGTTAATCAAAACATCCTCCATTAGATCTAAACAACAAGTACTACAAATCTAAAGTGTGAGCATTTGCTTTAATAGGTTGTTGCATGCTGATGTGACAGACATTTGAACCCACAAATGTAAGTTGCATCACAAAACCAGCATACACAGCTTAAGACTGGAACGGAATGAGTTACAGGTACAGTGAGCTGTGACTCACCACGCTAAAGGTCTTCTGGTCCAGCTCTTCAGATTCCTCAGAGACCGGAACATTCTCTCCTCCAGCAGTGATATGGATGGGCGTGTCTACCTTTTTGCTCTTTTCCCGAACTTCAGATTTTATCTCAGGCGTCTGTTTTTTGTTTTTTTTTATTGAAACAAGCAAAAACAAGACGGGCTAAGGTAAATAAAGATTTTCAGGCTTTAACCTTACCCTCATGCAACAATCAGTAAGTAAAAAAAATAAAATAAATATCTTTAATTACCTTGTCTGTGGGAGACTCCTCTACTCTGGGCTCCACCGGCTTGCTCTCCTTTTTCTCTTTGGACTCCTTTTTCTCTTTGCTGTCCCGAACTTCCTCTTTCTTTTCCTTTTTGATATCTTTCTTTATCTCTCTCTCTTTTATCTCCTTCTCCTCCGGCTCTTTGACAAGTGGTTCTAGCTCTGGTTCCTCCTCCTCCTCCTCTTCCTCCTCCTCTTCCTCTTCTTCTTCTTCTTCTTCCTCCTCCTCCTCCTCCTCCTCCTCCTTTATAACCCTATCAGAAGCTCGTCCCCTTCTGTTGGGAGGTGGCTTGGTGGGTGGGGAGACCTGTGAAAGTTACAGGAAAATGTGACACTACAACAATGCTTCTAAATAATAATGCTTGCATCTCTCAGTGATTATCAACATTAAGGTTTAACGGAGTACAGAATAACTTTCTCACCAATAAATTTAAATGATTGTGGTTATTTAATTATAAATTAAACTTTTTTTTTTTTTTTTCCAAAAAATTAAGCAAACAAGATCAACAAACTCTTGGTAAAAAGATTGGTAAAATAGATATTAAACAGTCTTAGTGTCTGGTTTTATCAGAGGTGTCAAGTAACGAAGTACAAATACTTCGTTACCTTACTTAAGTAGAAATTTAGGGTATCTATACTTTACTGGAGTAATTATTTTTCAGCCGACTTTTTACTTCTACTCCTTACATTTTCACGCAATTAT
>JAOVVA010000009.1:2511447-2525728 GCA_028565275.1 Leiocassis micropogon | reverse complement strand
TAAAAAGCTTGAGTTGATACTTCAACTTCTAAAGAAGTCTTTTTAAACCCTAGTATCTATACTTCTACTCAAGTAATCAATGTGAATACTTTTGACACCACTGGGTTTTATATACTCCAATTCAAACTCCCTTAAAGTATAAATATGTTTATGCATTAAGATAGAAAAAGGGTAAACTGGGTAAAACAAATTTTTAGTAGACTGCATGGACATTTCAGAGAAAAATAAAGCAGTCCAATTAACAATAAAATACATAAAAACGGCCAGCACAACAGTAACTGACAGCAATACATACCTTTTCATCTTCCTTGTCATCCTCATCTTCTGAGCTCTTCTCTGAGGGAGGAGCAGAGGACAGACTGTTCACCACTTCCTCCACTTTTGTTTTCACAGTTTTGTTCTTCTTCCCACGTGGCTTCCTCTTTCGAGAATTAGCCTACAGCACAAAAATAAGTTCCATCAATAAATCTGTTAAGGTAAATCAAACCATTAAAATATAAAAAGGTGAGAGTGAAAATGTCACAGGCACCCTAGGGAGGGGAAGTGGCATCCTGTGCACTCAAGCACAAGCCATTTGTGGCACACAGTTTTCTCACTATAGGAAGTGCAATGATGCATATCTTCAGTTAATCAAAAAGGCAGTGTGATTGACCTTCCTATCATTTTACAGCCTTCTTAAAGACTAACAGGGCAGCACAGCCAAGCGTGCTCTATGATTCATTTTAGAAGCGAGACATTTACCTCAATTAACTAACCACATTCTATATTAGTTTTAATATACTAATATACATACATTTAATATACATACTGCAGCATTTTAAAGTGTGTTAGTAAATTATAATGCTAATAGGTTGTATGACAGCAATGTTACAGAACATTAGCTGAATAATCTGCCACAACAATTTTATATACACATTGTAAATTGTCTAAAATAAACACCTTATGTCTACATATAGTATAATGCCAGGGCAACCGATTAAAGCAACACTTTAAAATACAAGCCATCAATTCCCAACAACGTATACAATATACTGCAACTTTAGAAATAAAAGTTAACAGCTTTGCATACATCTATTGAGCCTCAAACATGCTAAAAGACATGCTCAAATATGTAAAGCTTTTTAAATAACATGGTAAAATAGCCAGTCTGACAAAATGCACAGGTAATTGATCTTATAATGGTGGGCTTCTATCTTCCCACTCATCATATAGCATGCACATTTTGATCATACAATGTTAGAAAGGTGGCTCGTTTTGATTAGGAATAAACATTTATACCTAGTAGGTCAGCAGCAGTGTTAGTGACCAAGACGTCCATTGATAAGGATTACGTTAAGAATTTTTATTGCAACCTATGCATGATAAAAATAAATAAATAAATAAACCCCTACTTAACCTTATACACAACTCTTATACATAACATAAATCTTTAAATATGGTAGCTACCCGACAAAAGTCAGTGGCAAATTTAAGGTTTAAAGAAGAAAGTTCTCCACAGGCTGGATTTGTGGTACAGCTCAACTAGGCTTGCCTGTTCATGTTACTAAACCTGAATGGGACTAAAGAACTGCTGCCACCTGTGACAATAATTAAAGCGCCAGACCCAATTCGAACACAAGATCACGCTTTGATCTCATGACTGATAGTTTGCAGAGGTACAGTGGAACCTTGGATTACGATCATAATTCGTTCTGGAAGCGGGCTCGTATTCCAAAACACTCAAACCAAATTATATTTTCCCCATAAGAAATAATGGAAACTCAAATTATTCGTTCCACAGCCCAAAAAAAAAAAAAAAAAAAAAAACATAAAAATAAGTAACACAAAATATTAAGTAAAAATAAAACAAAACCTGCACTATACCTTTAAAAAAAAAAGTTAAAATAAATCCCGACAGATGAGTGTTTCCGTTTGTGCGCGCAGGCGCTGTGTATGTATGTGTGTGTGTGCACGAGAAGCTAAAATTAGCTCCCCTCTCCCCCTTCTTGTCTTACGCAATTACTCTTCCTCCACTCTTTTCACACACGTGCGCGCAGAAAAATAAAGAAATCTCTCTAATGACACACTAACGGAATCACTGCTGTAAAGTAAAAATAAAACAAATTAAACGGGCACTTTACCTTTGAAAAGAATCGCGACAGAGCAGTGTGTGTGTGTGTGTGTCTGTGAAGGCAAAAGTAGGAGGGGTCTGTGTGTGTGTCTGTATGCGCGCGTCACTGGACACCGTGCGCACACACGCCCCCCTAAGAAGGCGAAAGTAGGAGGGCTCTGTGCGTGTGTGTGTGTGTGGGGCATGGTATCTTGTGATGCACGCGCACACAGACACACACAGCAGGCAAAGAGCAGCCTAAGCCTTGGGCAGAGAGAGAAAATGGATTTTTAACCTCTCTAATGAGACTTGCTTTTGCTTTATATGCATGCTGTACACACACACGCATACAAACAAAATTAAATATGTCTTACGCACACACTCGGTCACAGTGTTATAGTAAACAGTACACGCGTCCACGGATGTTTAATATACCAGTAAGAGACTCGCACTAAGACCCGCGGGGGAGACGATTACCCACAATTCCGCAGCGCAAGAGATAAAAACCGTTGGTTCAGTTGTGATCACGTGACGCTCGGCCTAAAAACAAGAAGCGCATGCGTGATACATGATACTCGGTACTCATAAACCAAGCCTTGTTTGTTTTCCAAATAAAAATTTATTAAAAATCTTTGCTTGTCTTGCGGAACACTTGCAAACCGCGTTACTCGCAATCCAAGGTTTCACTGTATATCACTATGTATGAATATTTAAAAAAAGAAATGGATCCCAAAAAACAAATGCTTGTGTGTATATACACACACACCAGTAAGGTTTTAAAACTAAATAAAGCATTGAGTACAAAAGCAGGTAATGAGAAAACACGTTGTTAAGTCTGACTCAGCACAAAAAGAAGTTCTCACCGTGCCCGTTTGCCTCTGGGCTTCCTTTTTGGCAAGGTCCTTGCTAAGTAATTTGATGAGGTAGTCGGCTCGTGTCTGGAGCTGTTTGGCCTGTGGCTTCTTATCAGGGTCGTCTGGTAAAAGCTGTTTAAAGCAGTAACATTTACCAGATTATAATTACAATAAAAACAAAGACCAGAGTTCATAAATTTATGCAATAAACATTTCTAGTGAGATTAAAAAAAAAAGAAAAAAAAGCAGGCACTGTATTTTGTACCTTGTGGGTGAGGTTAAGGTCTGGGTCCATCTTAATCATTTCCCAGCTCCCATAGCCATACTCATAAATTCCAATAAGAAGGCTGGAGTCATCTTCTTTGCCCCAATCAATGTCAAAATGAGCTGCCTTTGCATGGCAAGGAAGCATATACCTGTGCAGACAAAAGTCTACTTAATTACAGATTGAATATAAGAACTAATAATAATAATAATAATAATAGAAATAAATCAATCATGAACAAGCAAATCTTTACAATTATGTATACACAAATTCTTATGAAGATAAAAATAAGGTACCGCTTTCTCTCCTCTGGATCAGCAGGAATGGCTTTGTGCAAAGGGGCCAGTTCCTCCTCATGTGAGATTACTAGCTTAGCATTGACTTGAACACCTGAGATCCTGAAGGTAGGTCCCTTCACCTTTCCTCGTCTGCCTCCTAAGAACACAAAAGTAAATATAGATTACACAATCATGTTCTCCAACGTACACAGAAATCCACCACTAATTAATGAAGAGTTACTACATGATGATCATCAAACTGCACATAATCAGTTTATAATCTATATACCTGAGGTTTTTTCTGGTCCACATGGATTTTCCTTCAGGGTTCTTATGCAGCCATTGTGCACAGTCTCTGCCAACCGCCTCAAGTCATGCTCCGACTTATCCACCAGCTCAGCATCCCGGGCAATAGCATCCAGCCTGTTACATAGAGTTCAGTAAGGGCAAAGGAAAGGATGTGGTAGAAGCTGTGCAAAAATATTTATTTTGAAATTAAAAGAAAAACACCTCTCCAATGGGCCACCAAATTTCTTGTAACTCTTGATAAACCTATGTAAAAGGGAAAAAAACAAGAGTGAAATAAAACTTATGCTATTTAAATAAGTTTAAAAAATTTTTTTCCTATAGTGTTTGAGGTTTTAAGCAACAGGGAGTAACACTTACCGTCGTATTTCAGCATCACTGAAGCCCTTGATGTTCTCTCGAGGAATAGTTCGTGGTCTGCCTCGCTTCTTGGGCCTCTTTCGGTCTGATCCAGAGTCACTTTCTGAGCCAGAATACCTTCTGTTCCGGCTCCGCCTGCCCTCACTACCATTAAAGCTTATCTAGAAATTAGGCAAATAATTATATTATATAGGAATACATCAGCATTACAGAAACTCAATTTTACATACTTTTATGTATAACAGTTTCAACATTATGCCTTCCTCATGTAATCATCAAGGTGTCTGAAGACGAGCAAGATCCTTTGGCATGGAATTTTAGTCCTTGAAAATTATTTCCACTAATATTTTTTTTGTCTTATATAGCTTTCTTTTCCTGGCAGTCGTAAACCAATCAAAACATGGCAGGTATTATAAACTGACTGGCTAAGTGTAATATAATTAAAATGACAAGAGTTGGGACTTACTGCACCATCAGTTAAGTAAATAGCATGAGAAATGGTCTATCTCCTTAACGATAAATAAAACCAGGCAAATTTACAGCCCCTTTTCAACCAGTTAATCCATCTGCATCATTTTTAATGTTAACCAAAATGTATAAACACACTTGAATAAAAATAAATCCTGCACACTGCCCAGATCTTTCTAGCTATAAATAAATGACATGAAATGAAATATAGAGAAGCCTTTCTGGTTTTAGCCAAATCCACTGATGCAGAGGTGGTAAGACTTTTCCTCTAACCTGTTTGGCACAGTTCCTCATGCGGGGCAGCATGTAGATCTCTGCTAGCTCCTTCTGCCGCTCCTCTTCCTCCAGTCTTCTCCGCTGCTCTTCTGGGATGATTGAATCCCAGGTCTTCTGGTTGCCATCTGCATCCATATCTTCCTCCTCCATCATGGAGAAGTTTGCCACCTGGAGGAGCAAAGAACATCTGATTCAAGAAAGTTTTGATACCACCCTAAACTCAGGCCATTGTTGTGGTCAGGATAATGCCATGCCACAAGAGATTTCATTTAACAAGACCTTGAACTGTGAGAGGAGCTCTTCTCCTACAGTAGATGGGCCAGGATCATTTTCTCTTGTCTCAGCTCTCTTTAGAATCTCGTCAATATCCATCTCCTACAGACAAAAACAAATTAATATACATCACACTTATTTTAACTTTGTCTAAACAGTTTTATGCCGTTTTGTGGTTTACATGCCACTGCAAATTAACACACCTGGGGTTCTTGTTCTTCTCCCTCTGGCTCCTTAAAAAGTTCTTCGGCACCAAACTTTAAAATAGCAGACAGTTCCTCTTTGTTGAAAGGAGTAGAACTGCTTTAAAAAACAAAGAATAAAAAACAAATCTAAACATACAATAAACCTGTACTGTCAAGGGTGGTTCTCAAAGTGGGGTCCCTGATGACCTCCTAATGTGGGTTAAGTATATTTTAGTTTTTTTCCCCTGAGACATTGCAGTGGAGACCACAGTTATGGTTGGAATCCCTG
This sequence comes from Leiocassis micropogon, assembly GCA_028565275.1. NCBI lineage: Eukaryota > Metazoa > Chordata > Actinopteri > Siluriformes > Bagridae > Leiocassis > Leiocassis micropogon. The sequence goes on along the minus strand of JAOVVA010000009.1, from coordinate 2,520,085 downwards.
ACATCAGCCACATAGAATATTATTCCTTGAAATTCCATTCAATTATAATTATGGGAACTCTAACAAACCAGTAATACTGAGCTGTAAATTTACCTGGAAGGAGCAGCACCGGTATGGAGGACCGTTTTCCCTGTAGTGTCCATCCTCTGAATAACAAGGTGGTCCAGCACCATCTTCTTCTTGGCTCGCTCAATGATGTCCTCTTCCACAGACCCCTTAGTCACCAAACGATAAATATTTACCTGGGGGGGAGGAGATGGTTTAATTGCATAGCAAAAACATAACACTAAAAAAAAAAAAAGATATTCAAATATTTGTCTTGCTTTTTTTTTTTTGTTTTTATAATAAACTATTTGAAAGAATGTAACTTTTATACCCATCTCTAATCACGTTTTGAGCAAAATAATTGTAAAAAATTGTGTTTTTTGTAAAATGCATTATATTTTACCTGTCTCTTCTGCCCTATTCTGTGAGCTCTGGCTTGAGCCTGCAGGTCATTCTGAGGGTTCCAGTCGGAATCAAAAATGACGACAGTATCTGCAGAAGCCAAGTTAATGCCCAGACCACCCGCTCGTGTGGACAACAGGAAACAGAAGTCCTGGATATTAAAAAAAATACGCAAAAAAAAGAAAAAAACCCCCAGAGATGTTAATGTCTGGTCTGACAACACAACATACAGTGTACAAACAAACAAAATAAATAAAAGCACAGAATTCGTGCACTTACCTCTGATCCTTCTGCATTGAAATGATCCAACGCCTGCTTCCTCATCTCTCCTTTGATAGAACCATCCAACCTCTGCAAGGCAAACAACTTATTAGCAGATTATTCCAGACGTTTTTTTTAAGTGAGCGAGTTACTTCACTGGAGGACAAAGTCAGACAGTGCTACAGTACTCTAGTCACCTGGAATAAAAACTGGCGACTCTTCAAATAGTCTGCAAGGATGTCCAGCATCCGGACCATCTGGGAGAAGATGAGCACACGGTGTCCCCGCTCCTTCAGCCGCACCAGGAGCTTGTCCAGAAGTACCAGCTTGCCACTACTGCGGATTAAGTGCTACACAAAACATAGGATTTCATTTTTTACTATGGCTTGATACTTGGAATTTCTGGAATGTCCTTCGGCATCAATAAAAAGTATCTATCTATCCCCCCTGACATCTATTGATAAATATCTAGAAGCACGGACCAAAAATTTTTTTGAGGCTTTCCTACTTTTAAGACAACAAATCATACAAACTATGTATAATGAAAAATGTGTTTAATACAACAGTGAAAATATTAATGACTAACAATACAGAAATTAGACACCAGAACAATTCCCCAGAAAATAAAGGGATTAGCTCCTAAATATTAACGGCATTAATATCAGATAAAATTGCTCCTACAGATAGGGTGAAGTGGAATAAGTCATTCTATACAAGTTAATCTAAGAATTCACTTCTTTGTTTAACATACCTGCAAGGCCTCTGCTTTGTTGTGGAAGTCGTTGTCCTCTGGTGGTTTGATGAGGTAGCAGTGATTACAGCACTTCTTGAGCTCCATCATGATGTTCAGAAAACCAGACGTGCTTCCTTTGGTGCCTTTGCTGAGTGCCTTGTAGTTTCTGGTCAAGATCCACCTATGAAAAATAATGTAGCTCCTTAATCACAACCGCTTGACAAAGCAATCTGAATGCTAATAATGTACAATCACTTTACTTAATAGACAAGCAAAAGTGTGAGCAGTAAAGGGTGCACTTAATGCTTCATACTTGTAGTACTGTTTCTGGATGGCACTCATTTCCACTCTAAGGATCTGTTCCACCTTTGCAGGTAGTGACTTCTCCACATCCTTCTTGACCCTGCGTAGAAGGAAAGGCTCCAGCTCCTTGTGCAAGCTAGTGTAGCCTGAGTCTCTGCCTTTACCGTGCTCTTCCTCAAATCGTTCCCATGAGTAAAACCTGAAAAGCGAAATCCTCAATTAAACCCTAGCACAGCTGTAAAACCAAGCTAAGACAAACAAGACAGAATTACTGTCTACAATGGGAAGCAAAATAATTTTAACTCTTTACAACTAAACACGAAATTCATGTTTAAGTCAAGTTAGCAGAAATACTGCAATGGGCTCATACTTCTCTGGCATGATGAAGCGGAGAAGTGACCATAGCTCTTTGAGGGAATTCTGCAGAGGTGTTCCTGTGATAAGGAGACGGTGGTTGGACTTGAAGTCAATCATGGTCTTATACAAAAGGGAATCGTCATTCTTCAACCTGTGTGCCTCGTCCACGCCGATGAATGCCCAGCTCACGTGCCCTAGAAATGACTAGAGAAACACCCAGCAGCCAAGTAAAAACTTTACACCTCAATTGCTGTATGAGTGTTTAAACTGAGGACAATTGAAATGAAAGTCTAAAAAAACCTAAGGAACTTAACAGGAGTTAATGAGGTAGATTTTTAAGCTCATGTCAAACCTTATCTTTCAAGAGGATTTCATATGTAGTGAGAATGATGTTGAACTTTAGCCTCTTGTTCTGGGCATGCATCCACTCATGTGTTCTGATCTAAAGGAGAACAGTACAACAAATATTAACACAGTTTCAAACAGAAATCATTATTTAAAAAGCCTTGATATTTCCAAATAACAAAGACAGCTTAAGCAGTGCGAGTTAGACTGGAATGCATGTTCGCTTAAATGAGATCTGCACTGCTTTAATTTTTGATTAATGTGATTTCAAAGCTAAAATATGCCCATTCTTACACATTACTAATCCTAAATAATTTAAATAAAAAAAAAAAACTCAACATATATAAACACACTAAATCATCTCACACCGACTTAAGCATCCAATTAGTTTGCATCCTACCATGTTCCTACTGCTGATGTCACCCAGGTAGACAACCACATTCATCTGTGGGGCCCAAAGATGGATTTCTCTCTGCCAGGAGGTGAGTGTAGACAAGGGTACCACCAAAAGAAACGGTCCATAGAGCTGGTGCTCATGAAACAGGTAATTCAGAAAGGAAATGGTCTGGATGGTCTTTCCAAGGCCCATCTCATCTGCTAGAATACAACTGTTCCCTCTGGCAGAAGAACACAATTATCATAAATAATAAAATCACACATAGCAAACAATTTTTTTTTTCATAAATATTTGTGCAAAACATATTCTACATAAGTCTCTCATTCTGGAGAACTGAAAACATGGTTTGAACTCGAATCTTTTTCCTTATTTAACCATATGACAATCAATGCTCTTTATAGCATTAGTACAGCATTTTCTTGAACTAATGAAGACATAACTAATCAAACTCAAATGCTGGTTAATACACAAAAGACTCAATGTAACCGATTTATCTATGCAACAAAAACACTGTCCAGTCATCACACACATTTCATAGCAAACATTAAACATAAAGGTGAACATACTTGCACCATGAATGGGCCATCCAGTTTAAACCATCCAGCTGGTAGTCTCGAAGCTCAAGCCCTTCACCACCGATATAATGAGGCTGTTTCTTCATAGGCACGAACCGTGGCCTCAGCTTTAAAACCTGATCAAGAGTGCACATTCCTTTACTGCATGGAGCCATTAAAACAAGACTGCAGCACACAGATTTATTAAAATTTCAATATGCTTGGCTTTAGAGCACTCTAGCCTTTGGTCTGTTACCTTGCAGTCTCTGAAGGGGATTGTTTTGGACTGGTGGCGGCTCATGTACGCATCTATGCATTTCTGGAACTTTCTAGCGATAAGTGCTCCATCTTCCCAGCTGCATTCTGAATATGGAAGCCCTTGCCATTTGCATAAGTAGTCTGGGTAGCCTGCTGCTGACTTCTGATTTGAATGGCCTTGGCAAAAATTTATGGAGTTATGTGGATTAATATAGAGTTGAGGTCAGACCCAAATAGCATGCAAATACCTAATAAACAAAATTATGGATCATATATCTATTTACCAATAATTCTCTCCACAAGCTGATACTGTGAATGCAGGTCATCCATAAGCTCCTGCTGGCAGTTGAAGTATTCCACATCCTCAGGTGAAGCTGCTTTGAGCCTGTATTGGGGGGGGAAAAAATGTCTCCGGCGTCCCCAGTACAATCAATCAGATAGCCCTGACATACCATCAAACCAAAGATAAAAACCTTACCATTTCTTTTTTTCCTGGTCCTTCTTTTTGAAATTGTCCAGTTTTTTCATACCCTTCACATTCTGCTGCTTCAGTGTCTCCTCTGTCTCCCAGGTGTTATGAATGTGTGACCAACCTTTCCATTTGATCAAGTACTGCACATCTCCTGGCTGCTTGTTTGGGTTAAAGTTGGTATTAGGGTCTCCATCAGCCTCCACAGCATAGACTGTGGTGGTGGCCCCAGTGGCTATAATAAATAGAAAGTAAGGTAAGGAATGCATTTTCCAACAAACTTAATTTCCCCTAAGGACCCTCTTGAACAAACAGAATAGTAATAAAATTCAAGTTACACAGTATTTGGCAAATGGTAAAACCTCAAACTTGTATAAAATTACTACCTCCTTTTCGTCCTATTCTTATGCACATCACTCTTTCCAGAGTCTCAAACTCATCCTCCTCAGGGGGTGGGACATCCTCTCCACAGACCTCCACCAAGTCATCAGAGTCTGTTTTCAGTTCCTCATCCTCTTTATAGCTAACATTCACCGTAGCTTGTCTCCGAGGTCCTGCTAGGGCCTTTTTGTAGTCGTCATCGTCCTCGTCTGATGAAGAGGCCGAAGGTTTCTTTTTAGAAACCTTGCTCTTTTTACCATTTCTGGCATTAGCCCTGAAGGTTCAGAAAAGCAAATGGACAATGACCACCAATATGTGACACATAAAAGCATTCCATCCATATGCGCATTAACTGTCTTACCTCTAAGCTCCTATTTTCTCCTGGCACAAATTTACACAGAATTACTCTATCCTCTTCTCTTTATCAGTTTAAACAAGATTCAGCTAGTCTGTTTCAGATAGATATCAAGATCACACTACTGTGAACTTTATTTTGAAACATTCAAGTCATTTCAGTTGACTACCGGCTATTCAAATTGATAAACACTGGAAAGATTTGACACTAATGAGGCTTGGCTTTAAATGTTTGAGAGAAACTTTCTATGAAAAATTATAAAATTTCTCTCAATACACTTTACCATGTGTTCGAGAGAAGGAAACACAACTGACATAGCAAAACTGATAGGATGGAAGGCGCAAAAACTAAAAAACAAACAAACAAACAAAAAACAACTAGAACACTGAAAGTTAGACGATTTTAAAAGAAGTGACATATTGACATACTTGTTAGGTGGCTTCCTGCTTTTAACTTTGTGGCTAGGCTCATAATCTGAAACAGACTCTTCACTGTTCTCCGCCTCTTCCTCAGCTGAAGAACTCGACGAGTCACTCCCTGAACCAGATCCAGACCCAGACCCAGAATCCGAGTCGGAACCAGTCCTGTCAAACAAAAAAAATATATATAATTCAACAGTTTATCAATGACTGAGAAATATCCTAATACCAAGAACCTGTGGATTTACTAGTGAATAAAGCCTGGACTCACCCTTTACTCCTTCGCTTTCTTGACGAGTCATCATCTGAGTCATCACTACTGGAGGATTCCTTAACAGTAAACTCACAAGAATTACTCAAACTCTGCTTTTGGAATGTCAATATTAATCCAACACTCTTGTACAACACTTCAACTCATTAATATGCAATTATATAGATGTGAACACAATGAGTACACATCAGCTGTAATGTTGCATTAACAAAAAAAGAGCCAAGAACAAAATAATAAAAGCAAAACTGATTCAAAAAAGCAATATGAAATGCTGTTGTGCAAATTCTACCTCATCTGAGTCACTGTTTGAGGAGCTTTGTTGCTGCTGCTGCTGTTTCCTGAGCATTGCTGACCTCTGCACTGCCAGGATACTGGGATTAGACTTCCAAAACTGCAACAAGAAAAGTAGGAATATTTTAGTGAATACTGGTGGAGGCTGGATATTTAATGCAGTCTCTTTTAAAGCCTTTAGTTTAAAAGGTATATTTTGACTGGAAACGTTCAGCAAGGTTAACAATAAATGGAAGCCAGCAGCTGCTAATGAGCATGTTGTAATTTACATAATGCTAATAGATGTTCAATGCCACTCCCCAGTTTCCGATAAAGCCTTGAAAAGGTAACCTGGAACATTCATATTAACAGTTAACAATGATCTCAATCATCAGACGCTCTGTGATGCTTTTGGAAAACACTGAACTCTATGTTCTCTGTAATCTGTGACCACAAAATGAGACCTTAGTTTAATCTCTCAAACTAAATGAAGCTAAGCCTTACTTCTGCAGAATCAATCTTGGCAGAGTTGTTCTGACCATTCTTGCCCTTGGACTTTTCAGAGTCAGAATCAGACTGGCTGCCCGATTCTGAACCACTTCCTGAGTCGCTGCTCCCTGACTGGCTGCTACTGGAGCTACTGCTGCTGGAGCTGGAACCTGAGCCGGAACCGGAACCAGATCCAGACTCATCGTCCGAGTTACTGAAACAAACACAACAGTTTGTGTCATAAAGTTGCAAACAGAGCCACATGTGCTCGTCATGGTTATTAACCGATTTCTTCTTCTTTCCTTTTTTTTTACATTTATGTGTCACTTAAAATGAAGTCAAATGAATTAAAATCTGCAAAGACATGGACACCAGCAGATTTTAAAACTAATCTCTCTTACCATATTGTAAACTGCATTAAAAAGGGCACATTTAAATCACAAATTATATTGCATGCAAGCTAACATAACACATTAAACCCACACATACAAAAAACTATTTAGATGCATAGTTGAATAATTTTCACTAAAACAGACCATGGATATCACACAACTAGGAGCTATAAATGAACACACCTACCAACCTCAAAAAGAAATATATATCCGTGTATAGGCACTTCATGGAACATAGTTAAACATCGACCACAAACAGTGAAAGCAGAAGGGCTCCTGATGAGATGCCAGTTAATGTTGGAGAATTCAAACCATATCTTCAGCTGTCAACCAGTCTAGAGTCCTACTTCAAATTAATCTCACCACATTCAAAACAACAGCAATGATTTGCCAAATTTGATGTAAAACTTAACAAGTATATAACTTTCTTTACCTGGACTCTCCAGTGCTGTTGCTTACACTTTCATCTTCACTGTGGCCATCCATGGCTGTGGTTTAAATAACTGGATCTCCAACACAACCAATGTTGGCAACTTGGCCTGACCTGGTCCTTAAACACCCTAAATCTCCAGGATTTTATGATGCAGCTCACCTGTAGGAACAAAATGAAATAGTTATTACTTTTAAATCAAGATAAACACACTAGAGTAAGCTTATTTTTACTTGTCTTACAGCAGGATTACATAATCATGCTGACTACATAATCCGTTCCTTTTATAACCGAGTGATAACCGAAACTATACTTCACAGCTAAAGAATATTTTACCAAAAACCTGGTAAATGGAAGTGAATTAAAACACTCCAGCTCACACAGTGAATACAAGAAACATTAGGAAATAAATAAACAGTGACAGAAGGCAAAATAAAAATGTCTACAATTTAGAAGAAAAACAGAATGCACTCACGCTTCATTTATTTACGCTAAAATATTGTAAATAAATATTTGCGGCTAGCATTAGAGGGATGTGTCTTGTGTACAGCGACACAGGCCTGTTAGGCCTAAGCAGCGGGACTATCCTGGACAATGCAGCCGGAGCAGAGCGCTGTATCCAGCGGGCATAGCAGCAACACCCACCCTGGGGATGTCCATGCCGAGCAAAGCCGACAAATCAGATTATACAAGCTCTAACACAGCGCTTTAAACCCTAAACCTAAGAAAAAACCCCGGTGTAGTTTCCCGTCTTAGCACGAATGCAGTTTACTTTCACCAATGTGAGCTTTACAATTCGCGGTACATTTTAAATTCAACCTATCATCCGCTGCCTAGCCGACTGAGCTAACACGCCAATGCTCAAAACCGTGTTTTCTTGACAAAAAGTTGCGTTAGCTAAACACAGCTAACTAGCTAAGCACTGCCAATGAGTGCGGCGTGCTAGCTATTTTGCTAACACAATGCTTTAGCATCGTGAACGTGTAAAATAGCAAAAGGTCTATGAAAATGAATAAATACGTAATTAAATATTAATTAAGCTTACACATAGCAATGAACCAAAGCAAACAGTTATAAGTCGCTGAAAAAACAGACCGAAATTATGTCTAAATTTAACTAGCCACCTAGCAGGGTATGCTAAGCTAAAAGCTAACGGCTAAGTAAACCTAGAGAGAGTTTTGGCTCCGAGAAGTAACTTAGCTGACTTTTCTGACGCTAGCTCCTATTATCGCAAACAAAAACAAGCAGGGAATGAATCTGTAAGGAAAAGGCTTTGATAAAACAGCGTTTGACTACGGGAGTGCTGTGGCTAATGCTAATTCCCGTAGTGCATCACCAGGGTATTCTCAGTGACGCTAGTCCTCCTGAGCGATGATGGTCAAGAGAGTAAGTTCATAAAATACACGCCGCGACACTACCTTGTGTATATATATATATATATATATATATATATATATATATATATATATAAACACACTGAATAATAAAAAATAAATAAATGTCTAAA
>JAOVVA010000009.1:2491705-2506633 GCA_028565275.1 Leiocassis micropogon | reverse complement strand
TTTCATTTTTGTGAAGCTGCTTTGAGACAATGACCATTGTTAAAAGTGCTATATAAATAAAATTTAATTGAATTGAAATCATTTTTGCGGAAGATGGGTCATAAAAAATACTGACTGTTATCTGAGATCACTTAAGTATTTGACGAAGCTACATTGTAACCTCTAATCATAATCATAGCATTGAGGTTGATAGATCAAAACCATCTTCTGCTTATCCAATATCAGTGATTTTGTTTTAGTGATTCAAAATAAAGATGTATCCTGTGAACAGAGAGGTACGTCCATGACATTTTGCACTAGAGATTTTCTAATTCCCTGGATCTAAATCAGGCTAATTAAAAAAAACAGAGGGAGAAAATGTAAATAAGAGACATAGATAATTTAAAGGAATGACACAAAGTGTTTAAGGATCAAAATGATAGAAAGGGTTAAGTGTCTTCCAATACAGTAATCTAGTAACCCACAGCCTTAACCAATTGAGGCATGACTAAGCCAGGCATGGTGAGTTTGAGTCCCAACTGAGGTGTGTGTGATCAGCAGAGTGACCTCGTCCCAAAACTGACAGGTTCATGGCCTGAAACATTCCTCTGCTAAGACCTTCCTTTTCAAAGACATAACACACACAATGTTTAAAATGTAAGCATTTTAAATGACAAAATAACATGTAATTTTTGTCTGTATTCAACTAAATTAATAAAACATGACAGACAATAAAATTACTGGAATTATGTTAAGAACTGTCGAATGCATTATTAAAACCAGCATTGAAAGGTGCGGAACTGTCAAGATAAATGTTTTAAGCAGGGTTTTAACAATACACTCTGGTCACAAATAAATTCAAATCATTTTGATGGTTAGAATATTTTGACTGAAATTTAAATGAAACTTGTATTTAGACTAGATAAGATTCTACATTGTCACTGCACATGTACTGTATGCTTGAAGATGAAGATGAAAATTATTTTAATTTATTTCTCCAATTACATTTCTGCAATTTTTCCTATTGCAGTAATATCTTTGTATATTTCTAATCTATCCACCCTTTATTGTTAAGGTCATGAACAGTCATATAAGCATTTCATTGCATATCATATTGTGTATTGGCATATTAAATTTTTATTTGAATATACACACATGATGAAGTTTTGTGCCTCTACTTAATGTGATGGTGAGGTTGATGTTTATAATCGAGTTGAGACTATTTGTATTGGGGCAGTGGTGGCATGGCCAGATGAGGACCTAGTAGATGAGAGACTGGCATGCTAAACCAGAGAGTGTGGGTTTGCTGCAGAGTGACGCAGCAGAAGCATTCTCAGCTCATAACCCAGGGGTCGATGGATTGAACACATCCTCTATTATGACCTGCAATTTTTAAGCTCCTACACAAACACTGCCAATAATTCTCTTCTGTTCATTCACAGTAAAGACATGTGAACACGTACCTCTGTGACATTCATAACTAGACACATTCTTATACATTTCACTCTAAACCAGACTAACTATGACAATATTATACTGAAGGACGTATTCTTAGAATGACCATCCTAAAAATCATGATTTCAAAACTGAAAGCTAAATTAAAGCAAACGGGAGGAAAATCACTAAATCTAAATCATAACAAAGTATGGCAAAATGTATGTATAATGTTCTTAAATGTCAGAAAAAGTGAAGTGTTTTAGGTAGGGCTTTGATACTCTCGTCAGGAGTAGATTTGATTCACCATATATGCATATTTTGACCGTTTAAAACCTAATTAATCTAAATGAGCTAAAACGGGTTTAATATCATAAACACAAATAAGCTACAGGATCACTAGCAGAGCGGTACAGATTTATTCTATGAAAAGTGAGAATTTTTTTGTATGACAACTTTTGCTTCACATCTGCGACAGAAAGAAAAGGAAAATAAGCAGTGTAATATAATCTTGTAATGTTGGTGAAATCCTTATTAATAATTAGGCAGCTCCTGTTTTTAAATCCAAGTTTCCCCTTATATACACAAAAGTGGTGTTATTTTGTCTCCATGTAATTTTTGATGTGCGTAATTCAGTTAAGACCATTTGAGTTCAGGTCAACATACTGCAGATAAGCCCCGGTGGCCTTATGGATAAGGTAGTAGCCTCCTAAGCTAGGGATTGTGGGTTCAGATCCCCTTTGGGATGAAGTGGGTTAGCAGAGTGCAGGAGTGTGCTGGGCCCCCTAACCCAGAGGCTGATGAATTGAAACAATTCTCTGCTAAAGTTTGTGCCTTTTAAGCCCTAATACACATAATTCTCAAATATAAAAAATGCCTTAGTGCCTGAACATTTTTAAATTATAAATAATGAAAAATAAGTTGCATTTTTTTTTTTAGTTTGTAAATCATAGGTAAACATATATACAGACGTGATGAATTATTCAGTCTCCACATAGTAGGTAATACACTGCTTGGCCAAAAAAATAAGACACCGTTTCAGAAGGGTCATATTATTGGCCTGTGTCAAGTGAAGACAACAGCTGCTGAGATTTAAAATGACTAGAATTGAGTTATGAGCTGTTCAACACATTATTAAAACCTGTAATGATAGGGCAGAACTGTCATATTCGCTAGAGAAATATGATCGATAAGAACTTACAGGATTGGGACTAAACAGTTTTGTAGTCATAAGAAAAACACTTGTTAATGAGACTCATCAAAAAAAAGGTGTCAGTTTGCTAGGTCATGTGGTCTGATGAGTTCAGTTTGATAGAGGTCATGTGGTCCAGACTGACCCTGTTCCAGAGCAATGGCGTGTAAGGGTAGCAGGCGAAGTGCATGAATCAGTGCACTTATTATGCATAGTGGCTAATGTTAGCCTCTGGAGGGAGTGTTATGATCTGGGGCTACTTTAGGTGGTCAGGTCTAGGCACAAGAATGTTACACGGCAATAAAATGAAGGCAGCTGATGACCTGCTGATGGGGAGCATGAGGAATCATTTTCACACATAAACTGGCCACCTGAGTGTGTGCCATAAGCAAGGCTAAGGGCAATCAAATGAATATTAGAGTGTGTGACTTTATGGCCAGGCAGTGTATGTGGTAGTGTTCTTATGAAGTGTAATCCAGCTGGGACAATGGATAAGGCACTCCTAACCCAGGAAGTTTAGGTTCTAGTCAAATCGGGGATGTGTGAGTTTATCAGAGTGGCACAGTCAAATTGTGCTAGCCTGATAACACAGATATCAATGGATCAAAACCATCCTTTGCTGAGGCTTCTATATTCTAACACATTTGATGCAAAGGGGGTCAGAGACGCTGTTCTATTCTTTTATGGTGAGGATGTATTCTGGGCACAGTGAAGGACATCCATGACATTTATCATTATATATTTTGTAAATCATTATATCAGACATGTATTATGAAGTAAGCAAAATGAAAAAAAAAAAAAAAGTAAATTAAAAAACCCTGCAACTGGAAGAACATGAAATCATGTTGCAGTGCAACGTATACTCTTTATCACTTAATCACTTGATTAATTAATTAATTAATCAATCAAAAGGCGCATTTTACAGTTCTGACAAAGCGCCATTATTTGATGCATCATACTACCGAGCCCCTAAAGGTACAACATTCATCCTCTATCCATCACAGACGAAACTATATTCTTGGAACCAATCATAACATAGAAGGCGGGATTTGTTACCCTCACACAGGGTCATGCAATCCTCACCAGGTAATCCTTAGAGTGCTTGTCTAGAAATGACTCTTCTTACATTAATCCAGATATTTTGTCACCCATCCTGGCAAAAAAAGTTTTTCTTCATTTATTTTTGATATCATGATAATGCACAAGCCTCAATAGCCTAATGGATACACCATTGTTGGTTAAATCCCCAAAAGAAGTTTCCAAATCCCAGTTCAACATTATATACACATGTGATGAGTTATTCTTTGATGTGTGTAATCCAGTTGGGATCATTTGTATTCCTGCTTGCCTTGTCAAGTTCCTGGCCTAATGGAGAAGGCCCGTGCCTCCTAAGCCAGGGATTGTGGGTCCAAGTCCCATCAGGGGTGGGTAGGTCGAGAAGAGTGGCGTAGCAGAATCGTGCTGGGAGCAAAACCCAGAGGTCGATGGATTGAAGCCAATCTCAGTTAGCGCCAAAAAGTTTTAATCCCTCTAATGCAGAGCTGGTTAAGGCAGCGTCAATAGATCCGAGGCACAATTTAATGAGGCAACTCCTTGTAATTCACTTGTTTAATCTATAATTTTAGTGTTACAAATTGCTGGTTGAAGAAGAAAATATGAATCACTCCTCACTGTAAACTGGCTAACCTGTTTTTACAAAAGACAAATATGCTGATATAATTGATATTTAAGGACAATAAACAACATCAGCCTATAGTACTGGCCATCTAAGCCAATGATCGCGAGTGCAAATTCCATCTGGGTCAGGGGTCGGCAACCTGCGGCTCTTTTATCCCTCTGCTGCAGCCCCCTGTAGCTTAGGAAAATAAATAATAAGTATTTATGGTGGTTTGTAAAATAAAAATAAAACGTGTTTAATTTTTTGTTGCTCAAAATATGTGTGACACCCACCGGCATGCGTTTTTTTGCAATTTTTGAGACAGCTGACTGCTTGCTCCAGTACACACAATGAAAGGATGATGGCACACAGAAGCAAACACCATTTTTGGTTTGCTGCAGGTGGATAATTTAGGTTAGGCTTTTCATTTCATAAATACATGGAGGACTCAAATAAACATTATAAACATTGATATCATAAAGGTAACACATTGCTTTTTATATATATAGCATAAAAGTAGAAAATGATATATGCAGTATTATCTTCATTTTAGATGTCAAAAGGGTTTTGTGGCTCCCGGTGTTCTCGTTTCTGTAGGTAACGGGTCCAAATGGCTCTCCGAGTGTTTAAGGTTGCCGATCCCTGGTATGGGGTGTTCCTTCTGTGAAATGTTTCACCTGAATGTATTCTCTATGCTTTTTCAACAAGACTGAGCATGAAAGCTGTGCATGACATCATTCTAATGGTATTCTTGATTACTTCATGTGAAGTGGCTCGAATTACCTATCCTTACCTCCACACCTTGTAGAGTAGAACACAACAGACAAAATAGCAAGTGGTAAAATAGGCCATATCTTAAGTAGGCCATTTCCAACAGGGTGCTGAGTGAAGCGTGGGATCAGTCTATTTTAATTTGTAGGAGGGAAGAAAACAAAGCTGCAAATATGCCAGCACCTGACATCTTCTCATCAACCAACACAGAGCAAGTCTGCCCTTTAGGAATGTGGATGCATTACTTGAGAACAGATTATATCCATAGAAAGCATAAAAGCAACACGAGAACACTCAAACACTTAAAAACAAACAGAGATGGGATCAATTTGTTTTATTTCCTTTGTCTAAAATTTCTACAAACATAGAAATTTGTTTTTTTTGAAAAAAGTGAACCCAGATTAAAGCTGCAATTTTAGCAAAACAAGTATCAAACTGTCTAAAAATGATCTATCACATTCAACATCTTACAAAAAAATTACGATATAAATTACTGACAAAATGAAAATCTCGAAAGAGAAAAAAAACAACAACAGCAGTTCTCCTGAAACAATAAAAACAATAAATAGTATGATACATGGCCAATAGCTTATATCAGTACAGGATCACTAGGACATACCAGAGAACCATACACAGTATATTCACATAATACACATGGTTCTATTCTTCAGCCCTCATTCTTGAAGGACCTCAGCATTTTATTTCATCAACCACAGCCACATATCTAAAGAAAGGGCTTTAATTTAGCATTTGCTAAACAAATCCCCAGTGCACCACTGTTCTTAACACAGTTGGTCTTCACATAGTGCTTGACAAGCTTGTGCCATAATCTGTAAACACACAATGAGCACCTTGTGGGCGCTAATTTCTTTTGTTGAGTTAATCAGTTGAATCAGACATTTTTCAGGACAGACTGAGAGACAACAATAAACATTGCCAGGTTTTTTTTTTTTTCCCTCTTTTGCATTATTGTAACTGCTGGGTGTTTAGTTATTAAGTAATACTGCTTGCTATTAGTACATATCAAGAGACAAAAATCTCAGGCAAACTGTATCATTTAAAGGCGTTTTTTTTTTTTTTTTAAAAGATCTCTGCTTCCAGTAACCTTTGCAAAACAGCCAGACGGCAAAACACTGCAAACCAAAATGAACGGTAACCAAAACCAATTAGTTCAAAAATATTAGAAACTTTCTGGGAAATACGCCCATGACTTCGACCAACCAAAGGAATACGGTGCATGAAATTCCTTATCCAGTATTCAGTCAGCTTGAAGTAGTACATTTCTGTTGAAAATGGTTGAAAACGTCTTTACATTCTTACATACTTGTATGTACAGTGCTACAGGTAGTGACGAGTTATTAGAATATCAGAGAGAGAGAGAGAGAGAGGAAATGGAGAAGCACCAAAGGCCTGGAACCACCGAGCGTATACACGTGCAACAGCGACATTCACTATGATGGACTACGATGTACTAGAATGTACTAATGATATGGTAATGTTCGCTCACAGTCGCTCTAAAAAAAGGACCAGCAATATGTAACGAACTGAAGCCAGGGTGTATGGTCACCTAGTCGAAATATTTCACAGTTATCACGGTAATAATCAGCCTCTAACAGTGATGGAAATAAAAGGAAATGTTTACCTCTAATTATTTTGCACTTTCTTGCCACGTAACCAAAATGCAAAAAGAAGAAACGTCCTAATTTTTCTTCTTTCTGCGGTGTCTGCTAAACAATGTTGGCAGAAGTGGAATGTACAGTACTGATCACGACTGATTCACATCAGCCAAGCGATCTCTGTAGAAATAAAAATATTATGTATGCATAGCCATCACGTAAAAAAATTCCACCTTAAAAATACCACCTTATTTTAATTTATGACTTAATCTTTAAATGCCTGTTGTAGAGTTTGTGGCTGTAGACGTTAAGCCAGGGTCACATGAGGGCTAACTGTGAAACCCTGACACTGTAACAACAATACACTGGAAAATGAACAAACGCACAAATAAAACAAAACTAAGCGTTATTACCTCATGACTAGATCAGTCTATCCAGGCCTTAAAACGACTGAAGGGGGAAAACAATGATATCAGCTGAGAAATGTTGTATTCCAATATTCAGGTTCAATAAATATATAGTACATTTGAAGAACACATTCACCAGCCTACCCTTCTATGTAACAACCTACACGAGTAGTCCTACCATTCAGACTTACAGTATATTACATCATCCAGGCTTAAAATGGCTTAAAAAATTAGTGACATCTTGAACACAGCAAATTGAATATGTAAGCACTGTATGACCTACATTCATATAAAAATAGTTCGCACTAATTTGCACAAAGGCCTCTAGCTCCTAAAAATGAAAATACAGCACTGAAAGAAAAAAAAAACATTACAATCTCTCAAGGAACATTAAGATCTTTGGGACCGATAAGACGTTACAGTAACTTTCTTGTGGTAACAATGCTACTCATTTTAGATGAAGTCACTGAGAACAACCATACATTATTCATGTGTAAAAACAACCGATGACGTTTAACTCACCAGTCAAACTATTGCAAGGTATCTGAGGCTCAATAGCTCTTTAGAGTTCACCAGTGAATTGGGGAATTGAATTACTGAAACATGATAGAGCACTTTGAAGCATTTTTGATTCCGCTCTAAAGAGTGCCTTTGAAATATCCATCTGAAGGCATGATCAGTTTATGAAGCTTCAAAGGATTCGAGTGGGGTTTTCTGTCACTCAACTGCTCCATCTATGTTTTTCGATCAAATGTGACATTAACAAGTTGAACCCATCAATCTGGTCTGCATTTAGTTGTTGTCAGCTTTAGTGCTCCCTTGCTGTGTAACATTTTTAACGTCTTGAACTCGAGTGGCATCCGGTGAGGACCTGCGTTGGAGAAGTATCGGTACTTGAGCATGTCGTAGTAATGATACTTCACTGGGTTTCCGCTGTTGTCTTTTGGGAACGGCCAAAATCCGTACAAGTGGATCTCATCGCAGAAGCGCGTGGCCATGGTGTACATCAGCAATCCAGTGCTGGGGCGCTTGATATTTACCTTGTTTGTGAGCCAGTACCTGAGAACCAAATATATACATCCATTATATTAAACATGTTTCAAATCAGACAAATTACACATTTTAATTAAAATTTTTTTTAAAATAACTGCAATAAAATTGGAAACATGTACAGGATGGGTAAAAAGTAGCAAGGCATAAAAAATTGGTAATAAAGTCCATATTTATAACACAAATGTATCGAAACAAATTGTACATGTACTTTATTACACAGAAAAATGAAAGCAAATCTTTAAATTTCAACACAGGCACCGGTGGCATCAACCAGTTTTCTCAAATTGCCTTTCTAAACGTTTGGGATATCGCCAAGAACCACCTGAATCCGTGCCTCCAGTGGGCGAGGATTTGTCCTTCACACCTCCTCCGTAGCCCCATAGGAAAAAAATTACATAGAGTAAGGGGATTCTTGGAGGCCATTCACGAGGTCTGTGTCGCCCCAGCCAACATCCTGGAAAATACTGGACCAACCACGCACGCACAGAAAGAGTGAAATGGGCCGGCGCAACATGGGGCTGTGCTCCAGTGATACGATAAGTTTCCAGTGATACTATAAGTTCTATAGCCACAAAATATCGCGCCTAGTTAATTCTCACCCACCCTGTTTATAAAACATAAACGGTCAATGAGGAGGTGCAAATAATATGACACTGTAACATTTTACAGAAAAAAACATTAACATCAACACCCTATTTTGACCGGTTTTTCCATCTTATTTTTTTCCCCCACAGTTGCTACTGAAAGCATTGATGTGGATATGTAGCAGTGTATCTGCCAGCTCTTGGAATATCACCTAGATGGTTCTCTTACCACTAATGCTGATCATATTTCATATTTGTATCTTTTTTCTTTATGTTAAGAAGAACTTGGGTTTGGAAAACTTGAATTTCATGACTGGTAATTCTACACGTTTACTTAATTAAAATAAATAAATAAATAAATGTTGTAAAGATAATTTTTAGACATCTGCATGTACACAGTTATAGCCCACCAAGTCTGTGCCTATACTCAAGCCGCCCTAAGTAGAGAGAACAGGGTACACTACCTAGCGAAATAAAGATATTAAATCTTTATACTTGAGCAAAACAGCTACAACCCTTGACTGAATAAAACGTTCCTAAAAATGTAAACCAAGTAAGGTTAGTAAAGGGCAGGGCTTAAAGGAAGTGGTTGATCAGAAAAGCAGGCGATATGAACCATGCTTTCTAGGTGGGAGGCATGGCGTACTATCACTTCTGTCAATCAGAGCCACACTAGGCAATCATGCACAACTGAGAATTCATGTATGAACCTCCTGTATTAGCTCAAAATTTGCTTCTATGCAAATGATGTAAATAAAAAGATCTAAAAAAATATGCTATATATATGCTGCATTTGGTTCATTTAATGAAAAATTTTTATTTATTTTTTTGCATTTTCCCATCCAGTGATTTAAATTTCCACTGGTTTACTCAGGCAATGCATGTCTAAGCCTGTTTGATGGTTGATACCAAAGACGTTGCACCAGATTCCAGTAGAACGTGCAACTAAAGATTGCTGGTTAGAGTTCAAACAAACAGGGCAGTGCTGTCTCAAAGGTTAATGCTGTTAAGGTTGGGAGTTCAAACAGCAACTTCCGAGCTATCACTGAGGTTCTCACTGCATTGTCTATCTGCTCCAGGGATGCTGTATTTTAACTGATCATGAACTTTAAAGTGGTGTAAAAAAAAAAGTTACTCTAACTGAGGTAGGACTTGTAATATAAACAACAATGGCTTTACATAGTACCTACTAATCTGTTTTACTTCAACTTGTGAACACACTCAACACAATATAAAATGACATTCAACCTACAAAATGTAAATAACAAGACTCAATTTTGATTCTACATAATTTTGCAAAATAACAAAATTCGTTACCTGCCCAGTCAGGTTCCTTAACGTGCAATGGTGCATGTAAAACACATGACCTCTAAGCTTCTGCTAAGAACAGCAGGCTGGACGAGTGCCTGAGTGTGTGTATAATTCTGTTTAATCATTTGAACATAAGTAGCCTATTCAGAAGCTAAGCTAACGGAGCTGCCATTCTTTAGTAAACTCTCAAGAGCCTAACCGAAATAGATATTGCAAGATGTAATTTTGGTTGTGTTGTAATTGAATGGCAAATTAGGTTATAATTAGTCTGTCTTAATGATGTAATGCTCTACCGGCTCTGTGCCGGGGGGCATTATCATACGAAAACCTGGTCGCCTGATGCCATGCATGCAAATCTGAAATTGCCAGAATGCACCTTGCATGCTAATAGGTGATGGCTTTAGGAGGGTTTTAATCAGCAATGAATATTAAAAATTTAAATTAAAAAAAGAGGCCATAGACAATACAGCACTGTCATCATAAGGTGTTTTGAGGACCAAAATGGTATACTAACTGAATATGAATGAATGTTTTTTGATACTGATGTTAAGCAATCAAAGGGCATCTGGTTGAGTCTGGAGATGTGTATCAAGAGAACACAAGCAAAGTCTTACTCATTTTTTCTTTTTTTCCTAAATCTGTCGTACGTATTTCCTACCCATCTCTCTGTTAGGGCACTCTCCCATCAAGGCATCAACTACCGGAGTAAAGACTATCACTTGCTTCCTCCGAGACCTCATGTCAGCCGAATGCATCTTTTTGAACTGCTGCTCACACAACACTGGGGACTGCGGAGGAAAGCGCTATCCTCCACCTGCATGAGCTCATAGATACCCATGATTGTTGCTATGACTGATGTGAAAGTGCAGTCCTCCCCCTGCCTGAGAGAGCATGGCCAATCTGCGCTCTAGACTCGAATGGCTATAGCATTAGCTTGTGATCTCTGAATGATAGGGCAAAACTGCTTCCGTTATGTCACCGGGGAGCACTTATTAACATAATTGTAGAGCATTCATTTTTTCATCCTAACTGTCTGGTCAGGGTCATGACACTTTAAATTAGTCTGTTTCTATTTTGGGAAATTTGAACCATGTGAAATTTTAAAGACACGATTGGAGCCTTTGTCATATGTAAATTATAGCACAGTGAAATTCTTTTTTTTGCATATTCCAAATTTTTAGGAAACAGGGTCAGGCATGATACAGCACCCACCCTTTGAGTACAGGTTAGCAGTGCTGGGGCTTGAACCTCCAATGGTCTGACTAGGAACCATTGAGCCACCACTGCGTCCAAACAAACAAATAAAGATATAAAGAAGAATGGGATATCCGAGGAAATCACATTCATTTATACATTCTGTACCGCTTATTCTGTACAGTGTTGCACGAGCCAGGAGCCTATCCCAGGAGACTCTGAGCACGAGGTGAGGTACACCCAGGACAGGTTGCCAGTCCGTCACAGGGCAAAAACACTACGTGAAATTTTTGGGACCGCCAATTAGCATAATCTACTTGTCTTTGTACGTTGGAAGGAAACCGGAGTACGCGGAGGAAACCCACCAAGAACATGCAAACTCCACACAAACAGACCTGAGGCGGGAATCGAACCTCGACCCTGGAGGTGCGAGACCACAGTATTCACAGGTAATGCTAATAGTTTTTAGCTTTAGTGCTTCTTGACGAATACTGGTTGGGTTAATCAAAAATGACAAAAAACACAAACAAAAACCATCTACTTTGGGTTTAAACTGAAATACAGAAATGGATATTTAAAGCACAAAAACAGATGTTTTACCAGTTTAATATAAATAAAAGCACTGTCTATTTAGTTAACTTAGGCCAACTTAAGTGACAATCAACTCACAGCATGTATTGGCTTTTGTTTTTCAAATTACTGTATATTTCTATTCTAGGTTCTGTGCTCCTCCCTGGAACGTTCAACTTCTGTTTGTCTTCATTGTTTAGCATAATTGATGAGAACTTTAAATACCCTTTAAGTAATCGATTTAATCTGGCCTCGAGGTTCAGGCGCCCTGACTGAAAGCCATTTCCCCCTTTCAGAGGCCTATATTTAGCACTGATGCAGGCCAGTCTGAAGGTGTCATTAAAAAAGAAAAAAAGGGTGCCTAGCTGCCATGGTAACCCGCAAGAACATCTGATGTCCTCCTCAGGAGCACAAGGCCGAAAACAAGCGCCTCTTGATGAATAACCGCTGGTCAAAACATGGAAAAGGGGTTTGAATAGACCGCCTAAGACAATCAGAGAGTTCTTTAGGAGAGTAGACAGAGTAGCCTCGGCCTCATGGGAAGCGATCGAAGAGAATTATACACTGAATTACACTCTGACTATGAATCTTTTAAGAGCCTTGCATGATGAAAGACTGAAAGTATGAGCACGCAATTTCATCAGAATTAGTCTTCACCTCTTTTTCACACAATTCTAAATGAAAACATTATTTGAAACTCCAAAGCTGCATAGACCGAAATCTGAAGATTAAGAGCCCTTGTCGGCAGGCCCTTGTGTAATCACTGGGTTGTCTTTGCATACCCGCTGAGTGCTGTCTTTGCAAACACACTCCACAGGTGGCAGCCTGCAGGCTATTTTTCATTTCAGGAAATGACAATTGGGATTCGGGAGCTCTGGGCTTTCTTCTAGTGAATATTGCCACGCCTGGGCCTCATCTCAATTTCTCTTGATGAATGAATCTTTCTTGTGTCTTCAAACAATATTCATACTTTTGATTCTGCTGAATTGAGTGAAAACTAAAGCACCCGGTGATGGATGATGAAGTGGATCATAGTGCCGGGGGTTTTGATATGTATCTTAAAGCTAAACATACTTCTGAGATACATTTACACAAGAGTTAAAGATTTTTATTTTTTATTTTTTCTGGCCACTGAGTAATTTTCTTTCTTTTTTTTTTTTCCATCAAAAGCAATAGCAATCATGTATCTATTCCACTGGCATCTCTACTTCCACACCAATTTCAGCTGTCAAATTCCTCTCTCTCTCCCTCCCTCTCTCTCTCTCTCTCTCTCTCTCTCTCTCTCGCTTTTGCTCTCTTTCTCGCTCTCTTTTTCTATCTCTCAAGTATGACAGGCTGAAGAATTGCACAGATATTTCCAGGATTTTTCGAGAGCCCTTCGAAAGTGGTAGGGTGAACTCGGCATGCAAGACTGAGATTTAAGCTACAATATTTATTAAATATACCATTTCCTCTACTATATAGCAGTGCTTGTACTTGGGTGCTTTTAATTTAAGCAGGTGAGAATACAAAAAAAAAATCAAAAAAAGCCACAGATCGTCTCACTCTGGTTCCATGTCAACTCTAGTGCGATCTAATTACAGTGAGAAAGTTATTCGGCCTTAAATCTACCAGACTGTGGGAGTAAACCAAACATTCCATGTAGTACGGGTCTTTTTGGTTTAAGGGTAGGTATCATGGACCAACCAGAAAATATAAAACATATACAAATACACAATATATGTCGAAAAGATTATGTATCTAAAAGGTTTTCCTTGCTCCAGGGGATAAAATTGTGAGTCCAAATCCTGATGATGCAACAGCGTTCTGCGGACGGGAGCCAAGGAGGCAGAAATAGCCATGCGCTCTGGGCAAGGCATGGCGTACTCTCTCTTCCGTCTCATTCACAGCTACACTAACCAATAGCAGGTGTAATGTGTGCATGAGAGAGTGCGTTATGCTGTATCGAGATTCAAATTCAGGTCAAAGAGGTGGGGTCAAGTGTCTTGATGGAAGCAGGTTAACCTTCACCACCATTCCTGGATGGCAGCTGTTGTTTGATAAGCGAGAGTGGGAGAGGTGGATGGGGAAATTTAGGAAAATGGGAGAAAATCCCAAATCATTTAAAAATAACACCCACTCAATACACAATAGCACCAATTAAAGGCACATTATTATACTGACCTTATATAGGGAAATGTCATCATTTTGTACATAATGTAATTACAGTGTACTATATAGTCCTCTCTATTCACATTTGTCTATGGATACCAAGAGCAAGAAAAGTAAAAACCTCCTTATACAGTCCAACCTTGCTTCTTTGTCCATATGACAGTACAGAACCTCAACTCAATGTGATTAGACAGCTAGTTCCTCGGTATAGAAGTGAAACACTCTATAGAATATCATATCAAAGATGAAAAGATGCTGATGATAGAAAATGCATATATTCTAACAGCGGACATGCCAACAGTTTCATCCTCCATTCACTATACCAGTAAATGATGTCAACTGGGATCGGGGATCAAATTATGGCGCATCTTATTCACTCTCTTAACATATCATATGACTCACCCTCTGACTGCATGGACCAGACGCAGGGAGGGGTAGGCCATGCGCACCGGAAGCTTTTTCTTAAGGATGAGCTCGTTGACGCCCTCGACGTGCTTCTCTCCTCCCTTTACCATGAAGGCTGGAATCCATAGAACGCTGTCGTTCAACAGTCTCAAACGCTGCACAAAGCGCTCGCGCGTGGTCTCGTTCAACAGGCCGCCGTAGACGCGCTGAATCACAGACGGGTTCATGGTTGTGAAGTCTGACCTTAAGCCCACATCCTCAGCGAACTCGGCCAGGGGGGCGAGGTTACATCTGTGCCACAGCCGCAGGGAAAGACAAACGTTAGACCCGAAACAAAAGGCCTTCAGGCTGCCTACAGGGCTTTAGTTTCACTAAGAAACTAAGAGATGTGACACATTATAAAAATAAAGGCTTCAGGACTTACAATGACTGAACATCACATTAATACCGACCATGCAGCAAGCTTAAAATCACATTAATGCAATATATAAAGTACAGTATATGTGCATGTGTATGTACAATATTCTATATATTGTCTTATATAAGCACCGTACATACAGTATATATGGTACATGCACATATACTGTAAGTACATACAGTATAT
>JAOVVA010000009.1:2466069-2479476 GCA_028565275.1 Leiocassis micropogon | reverse complement strand
AGTAATATATTAGTCATATCTTACCAATATCTTACCAATATATTAGTCATATCTTAGCCATATCTTCACAATATCTTAGTCATATCATAGTCATATCTCAACTATATCTTAGTCATATCTTAGTCATATCTTAGTAATATATTAGTCATATCTTACCAATATCTTACCAATATATTAGTCATATCTTAGCCATATCTTCACAATATCTTTGCCATATGTTAGTCATATCTCAACTATATCTTATCCATATCTTAGTAATATTTTAGTCGTATCTAATCATATTTTAGTCATAATCATATCGGAAGTTTACTGTCAAGCTGCAATGAATTTTACTACAATCCTAATCCTCCTAATTTCTACTTAATTTGACATAAACATACTATATTATACTACACATCATTTTTTGTTCAATTTACATATTTTACTTGATTGAACAGTCCGTCCTTAATTTATATATGTTGATACTTGAATCTTTTTTTTTTTCGTGCACAAAGATTAGTATTCATTGCATCCCTCAAAAATACAGCAGGAACAAGCTATGGTGGTTAAATTAAGTAATTTAACTGCTAGCTATTGCTGTCGACCACACTTGAGTGATGAAATCTTCAGCGGAAGTGTCTGTGAGCAAAGACGAGGCTTAGCATTTAAAGCCACCCAATGTACAAAATCAGGCTGGTAACCTCAATAAGGCTCAATAAGGCTCAATATCAGCGCCCAGAAAAAAAAAGATTGACTCACCTTATTAGACCAACTAGAGTAGCATTGACCTTCCACCCTTCTTGCAAACACGCCGGAAGGTTGTTGTGAAAGACCTTCTCGCTGCTATTGGCCATTAGTCTTAAAGTACTCAGCTCACCCTTGCTGCAAAAACAGCAGAAAAAGCACAATTGAGTGGAATTTCTGTCATATCATTTTCCTTGGGGAAGTAAATCAGGTGTGAAATTCACATAAATGGGTTATACTTTGTTGCTGCTTTGTCATGTCGGTAAAAAAAATGAATATTCCTGAATACCAAAGCACAGGAGATTTTCACTTTTACAAGAGAACGGAGCGAGCTTTTCAGATAGCACTGTTATACTACAGTTATATAACCCATTTTCTTTTTCAACTGTCATTATTTATCATTATGCAGGTCTCAATGCATTGTTTTTAGGACAGATTTCATGTTTCACGCTTCGAGGCGTTTAATATAGTCTTATCTCGCAGCCTGTTCCTTCTTCTGCAAATCAATGCAATAAAGATGGAGCCAACACAGAACCCACATCCTGTTGCAGAACTCCTCATGAAGTACACTGAAAAAAATACGTCTGGAGCCGGTTTGCTGCTCTTGGTTTTCTTATAATCCGAATAATAAATGAAAATGTCTAATACGCTCGTCTATATAATTTAATCCAAAAAGAGGAAAGAGGTTGAGTGGTTTTACAATATGACAAACAATACCTAATAGCAGTAGTTCACAGAAGCTTTCAGTCATACGCACACCACAGGAAGCTGCATATTGCCAGCGACTAAACTACCACCCCCAGCAAGCCTTTGGTAATAAGATAAAATGTCACCTTTTGTATTTGCATATTACTTTTATAGTGCACGGAGTACCTTCACGCTACGTAGACGATTACTTTTTATATCCTGTTAATCTATGTGGCTGGTCTCATAACTTACACTTAGAAAGCACATCATTTAACATCTGTAAAGACACTATGCAGTGTATATAAGAGCACACGTACTGTATGTGCCGGTATTGACATGTAGACTGTGGACCTTCAGTTATTCCTCCAGCTTTCTCTCTCTCTCACACACACACACACACACACACACACCTAGTGATACTCAGCCTCTTGGGTGTTCACACCTAAAATCTGATACTGCAAGTGGCAGTTAATTAAGAGATGATAGCAGACATTAAGGTGTGTGCGATAAAGGGAGAAAAATTCATGATGCTTGAAGGAAAGATGTGACATTTTATGGCTCAAATGTAATAGTTGGCAATTTACTGTAGGTTCACAAGGTTTTTAGAATTTTTTTTAGCACCTGGTACTGGTGTGGTTGCTAAAACCAGGGTGTAAAAAAAAACACTTTTGGTTCATCGTTCTCCATAATAATGGCATTTGCAATAGTGACCTGATAAAAAAAACCTGCAATATTCAAATGAGTCCTCTAACAAGCAGGAATTGTTTGTTTGTTTTCTAACCATCTGGGAAATTCCAGGTGCTGGGTGTTTTTCGATAAATGCTAGTGCCCATAGCAAAACTTTGTTGCTCGGAATAAGCTTTTTCTTGTCTCATGAGACTGAATTGAGCTGTCTCATTACAAGCTCGACTTTGTCTTTGCTATTTCTCCTAAACCCCACTTAGGAGAAACAAAGAGACATAACTGAGACACAATGCGAGACATACTTTTGAGAAATCTGAGATGTACATGAGAAACAGAACTGCATTTGAAGGAGAAGCAAATGAGCCATATATAAGACCATAATGAGATTAAAGTCAGATATAAATGAGATGCATGAAACAAATTAGAAATATAGTTTTATTGAACATATCAAAAATCCTCAGTTAACAGCATACAGTGTAATAAATCTACAATTCACACAATAAAACAGACACCAGCAAATGAAGACACTAAATGATACAAAATGTCACCCAACCTGCTCAACTCAAAATATGATTTATACAGGAGTTACACAAAGTCCACATCATTGTGACAATCTTCCAGTGAAAAGAATCAGTCAAAAAGGACATACATTACACATTTGTAAAAGGTTCGCCATGTTGATCAACTAGGGGCACCTGGGTGTGCTGTATAATAATATAACAATAATTGGGTAATAATAATATAACACAATAATATATAATGTACTGTATAATGGTTGGATTTTTTTAAATAAACAAGCTAGATTTCGAGATAAAACATTTATCTATTACAAAGCAATTTTGTAACTGACTTTAGTTGTTACTAACCTACATATCTACATATCGTCATTTCAGAGATCCAACCTACTAACCCTCCCCACCATCTACCCGTATGTGAAGAGTAAGATGAAGTATATAAAAAAGTACTAAACACTCTTTAGTGTAGATGGCACTGTTTGTCAGAGAACCCTTGCCCCTTAAACCCCAAAGGATTTTTGTCATTCTTTGACAAGACAAATGTAAACTATCTCTGAGATTTAAAGGTAATGAGCCACATTTGAGACACATTTGAGAAGGTGCAGAAAATGCCTAAATCTCATTCATGTCTCAAAGATGGCTCATTTCTGTCTAGGAGACAAAGAAGAGATTAACATGAGATCTCAACTCGGAGTTTCTTTGCTATGGGTAATGCTAAAAATATTTCTGCTATTGAAAGTCAGAAGGAAAAAAAAATAAAATAAAAAAAACATCTGGTAGAAACAGCAAGAGCCTCACTTTAATCAAACACATAACTTTTTTGTAATGAGGAAAAAATTGTTTCTATGACAAACTGTAAAATTTGTTAATGAAAAGTACACTGGCATACATCATCCACAACACTAACACCACCGCAAGGTGAACTGAACAGCATTGATTATCAATTATAAACCGGTGACAAGATCATGGGCATCCTTGGGTTGCTCGCCTGTGGGGATTACAGCCTACCCTTTCTAGTCCACAGTAAAACCCAATGCAGCACAAATTGCAAAAAAACATTAATGCTGGTCATGTTAGAAAGGTATCAGAACACTCAGTGCATCACAGCCTGCCGCGTATGCGTATTAACAGCCGCCCCGTTGGCACAAGGGTATTGTATTATTATTTTCAAGAGAGGTCATGCTGTAATGACTGTATACAGCTACTACAGCATAGACTCTAACCTGATTTTTTTATAATATATATATATTAAAATATAAATAATATATGCAGTATATTAAAGGAGACATATTAGGCAAAAATTGTAAAAAATTAGGGCGTGTAACGGAAGCTGCTCCAGTAGCTCTTTTGCACAGACATTGAAATGGCAAATTCAAAGGAGGAGTGAAACAGAGGGAGTTTAAGGTATGGAAAAAATGCATTGTCTGAGGAGTATTTCAGCGGCAGCATGTGCACACATACCTTGGGAGAGCTCTGAGACCTGTGCTAACTTGTTAAAGAAACAGTATAATATGGCACCTTTACTGCTAGATATGAACAGATATGTACGATCCGGAAAAATGATCTCCCTGTCTCCTCTGTAAAAGCTATAAAGAAAAGGCCAAATTACCTCCGTCTTTAGCTGATTAATTATGTCGAATAGTGCTGGAAAATGTACCCATAAATATGACTCAATCAATTCTAGTTCAAGTGCTTTAAACTAATCACTATTTATAGCGGTGTTTTGCAATGTGCCACAGTAATGACTAATGCCATAATAAGATTATTCGAAACATATTTTCTATGTAATACCAAGTAATAGCAATCTGAATCTGTTCCTACTCCTACTTCAGGAGTACAATCATATTTATGTAGTTTTAATGGTTCATATGTTTCATCTAAATTTCTTTATGGTCTTTTGCACACCACTTAGAGTAAACTGCAATGAAATATTTTGATACGCGTCCAGGCAGACCCACCTGCAAAAGACACTTTTGTTCCTGCTGAAATGTGCGAGTGCAGTGAAGCACATCTGTACAGATGTGCACGTGCAGCTTGCTTACACTGTCAGTCCTGCACTTTACTGGATAGCATATACTCAAAAGACAAAAAAATATACAAAACAAAAGCGAAAAAACTGAATTTTTAATCAACCTAAGGAGTGCCTTAGATCCCCAAGCACTGACACAAGACTTCAGCGATTCACACAGCGATGATCTGATAAAACGGGGCTCATGTTGCTTTCTCTCTCTTGCATGCGAATGAAGAGGCAGGCGACCTTGTGGATCATCAGTTAGGGACACTAACAGCTCTGTGATTGTCCTCGATTGTGAGAAGGATGGATAAAAATTTTATACAATTCATATGGATTTTCAGATTTTATTTAAAATAATACTCAATGTTTGGTTTGGTTCACTGAACAATGTACATTTTTCTTTCCATCTAAGTCTGTTTCACCTAATGAATATGATGTGTGGGATTTTTTTGTGCTTTAATTAGGGCCCGAGCACCATGACATCAGCACTATGACATCATAGTGACTAGAGTTGATAGTGTCTCATAGGGCAGATGAAAAATAAAAACATGGTTTATAGTAGAGGACGAATAATCAAAACTGAACCCCTGGAGGTGCAAGGGCACAACACTAACCACTGTTCTCCCTACAAATAAAACCTAACAGGATAATTTTTTTTTTTTAATAGAATACAAAATGTTCATTATCTACCTTATCAAGAGGTGATTTTAGACCCCAGTGATCTGTTTCGGCCATGGTTTTAAATTATTATATTTATTTATTAACTTCTTTATTCTAATCAGGATCAATATTAATCTGCAGCCTTATGATGAAACACTAGGCACAAGAAACGGTTTTAAAGTCCTTCACAGGTTATATGTTTTTAATCTGGACGTTAAAGTATACACTTTTGTATGATAAACTCTTTTGGCCAAGCTTTCTAGCTGTGTCATGCACTTGCTGTTTTCTGCTTCTGTTTTCAGAGCAGGGGGAAGAAACTGTTTTCTAGAAAAGGAAGAAACCACATGTTTATAACTGTCTGTTGTCCCATAATTGCCCTGTTCATAATCACCTACGCACACAAACACATCACACCACAACCACAACGTCTCATCATCACTGTCTAGCAGACAAGCACGAGCCGTGCTTCCTCTTTTTTATTCTTCTCCGGAACAAAATCAATAGAATCGATTGTGTGACTTTAGCAAAATACTTCAAACTATTCTGGGCGGTGATGTTATCTTAAGTGACTGATATGGCTTTCTGTCTGTCAGGTGAGCACGAAAAAAAAAAAAAAAGTTTTCATATTTTAAAGGCAAGCAGGAACTTGATTCCGCCTTCAGTTCGGAGACTTTCTCACTTTCAAAACATTAAAAGTCGCAAGCACAGTGGGTAGCACTTTACATTAAGGGGGTTTTTACTGGGTTTTTTTTAATGTAAGTTTTCAAACACCATACGCAATTCCACTAAACGGTTACAATCTGTGAGTAAAAACCTAGCCACATAAATTTGCATAAAACATCCCCACAATCAAACCCGTACCCTGGAGGTGCAGGGTGACCACAAAGTCCCCCGTGATATATACAAAAAAAAATTAATATTACACAACAATAAAATGCAGTTTTTCAGTGATGGTTTCATTAAGTGAAGGGGACAAAAAAGCCGCCCAAACCCGAGATGACTTTTAATTCTTTAAAAAAATTAAAACATGGTTGATGGTTAAAGACGGGGGGGAAAAAAATCAGAATTGAACCCTCGACCCTGGAGATGCTCGAGCACCGTGCGAACCACTGTGCTGCGAACCACTGTGCTGCGAACCACTGTGCTCCCAACAATGATGAAGTCAACAATGTTAAGAAACATCAACATCAAGCGTGGCCTTGCTTAAACCCTTCAGCTCGATAACCATTCTGGAACACACCTAGTCCATCATCTAAAACGAAAGACGAGTGATTTCTAAATTTAATTAGAGGTTATACATATCCTGGAGGAAGTGTAGAGGGAAGTGGCCCAGTTCAGCCAGTCTGATGCATTGTGTTGTAAAGTGTTCAGCCTATTTCTGTTTTAGCTGTAGGGAAGTAAATCAAACAGCAGAAACAGTCTTTGGATTGGAGTGCCAGAGAAAGAGGTATACAGAGATGTAATAGTTTAGTGTTAAATCAAATCAGGAAGGATGAATTGAATTCCAGACTGAACAAAGGAAAATAAAGCCTGATCCCATCCCATCACAATTCCAATCCCCCCATCCCATTCCCAGTGGAGCAAACTGGAGGATGAAGATTGCTATAGAAACTTCAGTGCTGTGTTCCGGAGGAAAAGCAGACCTGATGATGGTGTGTCGTTAACAACAATACAGAAGAATAACAAAGCGCATGTGTGTGTGTGTGTGAGAGAGAGAGTGAGTGCATGCAGGAGGACGGGTACGTGTCGCGCCTTACCTTGAGACTTCCTGATGCTCGCTACTTCTTGCTCTTTCTTTCGTCTTGTAGAAGATCAGAAGCAGGCCGATCGTGCACACGGTCCAGCGTTTCCGCGTCAGGCGCATTTCGCACACCGAGCCCATCTGCATGCTTTACACCGGCTGCCTTTCTGTTAATTCTCGCGAGCATACATACATACATACACTCTCTCTCTCTCCCTCTCTCTCACACACACACACACACACACACACACTCACGCGCACGAACGCACGCTCACACACACACGTTACCCATTTACTTACTCAGCAGCTGCAGACACAGACTCCACGAGCGCTCGCTTCTTTTCTTTTTTTTTTTTTTCAAACTGAAGGTCAAACCAGCCAATCGGTTTCCGAATATGCAAATTAGCCTCCCCGCCAAGCCAATGATAATGACAGTGGGCGTGTCGCTTTGTCCCTGAAGTTGGAGCTCAGGAGCAGACAGTGAGGAGCGCGGCTAGACGAAATAACGAATCGATCGCGAAGTCCCCTGTAGTGCGGCACTACAGTTTAACATTGTTTGTCTGGTTTATTGACGAATGAATAATAGATATCTACTGCGTTAAATAAATGAGGAGAGTTTTAAGCACTGCGTTTTAAATGATCTTATAGAGGAGAGTCAAACCCAGCCATGTTTCTCACTAGTCTTGCTCATAATCTTACCCTCAGCACATGATCCTGAGCATAACATCAGTATGGATGGATGATACAAGGTGATATCAAAAAGTTACAACATTCAAAATGTCCACAATGCTGCAAGCGTGCACTTGAGGGCCTGTCTCGCCTTTTGTCGTTCGTCGAGATGATGGGCTGTTTATTTAAAGATCATATCCATACATACACGCGCTGAAGGAGTTCTTAGCAGACTTCAACGTGATGCTCCTCCTTCTGCTCCCCGGGGATTCAAATTACATGTGAAGACAGCCTGGACTGTTCCGTATGACAAACTGATAGTGGTAGCAATGTTCTGGATTGTTCTCCGACTATCAACATGCGCAAGAATGGTTTGGACATTTTCTGGGGTTGAGGTTGTTGAACGTCTTCCTGATCTCTCATCGTCTTCCAGTGATGTTCTTTCACTCTTGAAGAAGCCGCGTGCCACTCAAAACACCTTAAACGTCTCATCGCAGCATCGAATCATGTCAAATGTCTCTGTGGCAGATTTGTCCAGTTTCATGTTTGCTCTTTGTTCTAACTTGCTGTCTGTGATGAAATAGCATGTACACAGTACACTTTTGATGTACACAGGATGGTGTCTTTTGGCTCACTGACTTTTTCAGGTCGTTGCGCTCTGTGACTGTGCGTGCAGCCGTGTACTGGCATCTGTTGGCGTGGTACAAAACCAGTCATATCTTTGTTGAAAGCAAACAGAAATTATATCTACAGTACCGTAATAACATATTTGCCCCTTTATGAATTTTTATGTTTGTCTGACTTAAATGATTAAGATCATCAGACGATTTTGATCTTACGCAAAGATAACCTGAGTAAATGGAAAATCCATTTCTTTATGATGATTTATTTTATTACAGAAAAAAAAAGACTGTGACTGCCCAATTACTGAATCAAGAAAACAGTTAAATAAAAACCTGTCTGACAAAGTGGAGCATGCAAAAAAATTTGCAAAAAGCAGCACAATCTAAACAAACTCAGAAACAGATGAGAAACAAACAAATTGCCACGTATCAGCCTGCAAAGGTTACAAAGTGAGCCAAAATTCCTCCACAGCGACATGAAATTTATTTATATAATACAGTTATTGCAAACGCTTGATTGCAGTTGTTGCTGCCAAGGGTGGCACAACCAGTTATTAGCTTTAGGGGACAATAGCTTTTTCACATAGGGCATTTTATATTTAAACAAATCATCTTTGTATAATAATAATATTTGTTTGATGATCTACTTCCTTTAAGTGTTACAAATATGCAAAAAAAAAAAAAAATTCAGGAAGGGGCCAAATACTTTTTCACAGCATTATATATAAACTTATACAGCATTTCTATCACTTTCTATTCCGTCTTGTGTTTATCACATGTGTTCCTTCCTCAACTGTTGCTACAAAGTTAAAGGCAAACAACTATACAGAATGCCATTATATACTGTAGCATTCAAAGTCCCTTCATTATGAATAAGAGACTCGAACCTGCTGCGACATGACAATCTTGCCAATTCTGGAGGGGAAGAAAATCACATTTCATACATACTTCAATAATTCTTTTGATTGTGTAAAGCTGCTTTGCGACAATGACAATTGCTAAAGGCGCTATACAAATAAAATAAAATTGAATTGAATTGAAAAAGGCAAAGTGCCAATGTTAAACACCGATTGCACGTCTTCGGAAACCCCAGTATCCCAAGAACCCACGGGGAGGACATGAAAACTCCACCCACACAGACCCGAGGCCAGAATCGAATAGGTGCGGGACCACAGGGCTAACCACTACGCCACTGTGCCGCCTATACACCTTGAGTAAATGCTCTGTTATGGTCCGGATCAGGTGTTTCTGAAACCTATGCCATGAACACCAGACATGAATCATAGGCAGAAATACACCATGAATAGAACTACATCCTGGATAAGAAAGCACTCTGTAGGGCATACAAGACACAATATACACACATATTCAGACACTTGTTTATAAATAGGGGTAATTTAGTGTAGCCACTCTATCACTGGTACCTTTCTTGGAAAGTAATAGAAACCCTGAGAAGCTGGAGGAAACCCACCAAAATATGAGTATGATAAAATACATCCTTGTTGTTTTACACATGGTAAATATGTTGTTTTTGAAATTTACCCGTTGAATGAATTTTAAGACAAATTGTTTGTTTTGAACATCAGTGTCAATGCCAAGGATAAAAACAAAAGACCACATTTTTTATTTTGAAAAAAAAAAATTGAAGAGGCATGTATGAATTCCATACAAGATTCAAATTATAATTCACATTTTGGCTTCAAGATAGCCTTAGCCTATTTAAATAAAGATGAAATAATTAAAAATTGATGAAAAATGTTTGGGGGCACAGTGGCATAGTGGTTAGCACTGTGGCATTGCAACTCCAGGGTTTGTGTACGAGGAGTTTGCATATTCCCTTCTCGGTGGGTTTCCTCCAGGTAATCCAGTTTCCTCCAATAGTCCAAAGACATTCACATTAGGCTAATTGGCCTTTCCAAATTGCCCATAGTTTGTGTGTTTTGAAATGGATTGACACCCTGTCCAGGGTGTGCCCCGCCTTGTGCCCAGAGTCTCTTGGAATAGGCTCCAGACCCCCAACGACCCTGTATACAGGATAAGCAGTATAGAAGATGAATAAAGGATATAATTCAATTTAATTTCCAAATCTTATTCAATTTT
Source organism: Leiocassis micropogon (assembly GCA_028565275.1). Taxonomy (NCBI): domain Eukaryota; kingdom Metazoa; phylum Chordata; class Actinopteri; order Siluriformes; family Bagridae; genus Leiocassis; species Leiocassis micropogon. The sequence continues at coordinate 2,469,060 of JAOVVA010000009.1, read as the reverse complement.
ATGTTATTCCAATGTTTTTAAGAAATAATTTAATATAGTTCAGTATACTGTAGTACTGGTCCTGGTAATTAGCTTACCTATTGATTCTGGTGTGTTACTCACTCATCGTCATTACCGCTTAATCCTGTACTCAGGGTTGCGGGGGCCTGGAGCCTATCCCAGGAGACTTAGGGCACGGGGCGGGGTACACCCTGCACAGGGTGCCAATCCATCGCAGGGCACACACTACGTAAATTTGTGAACGCCAATTAACCTAACCTGCAAATCTTTGGACTGTGGGAGAAAACCGGAGTACCCGGAGGAAACCCACCAAGCACAGGGAGAACATGCAAACTCCATGCACACAGAGACGGTAATCAAGCCTGGCCGGGAATCGAACCGTGCTAACCACTACACACGCCTCTGGCGTGTTAAATTAAATTAAATAAATAAATAAATAAATAAAAAGTTATATGGTAATCACTATCAATGAAAAATTTTATTTGGCACAACAAGAACACTAAGGTTTGCAAATCATGATTATACCACAATTTCAATGGTACGTAGTATGTGTTACAATGATATGGTTTACCATACACCATATAGTAACCGAGTAAAGTAAAATGCCATAGTAACACCATTATACATTTTTAAGGATGATGTTCCATTAGCTACCATTCGGGGAGACAGATATGAAGAATATTGCATTTACTGTTATTATTACTTTATTAAAGGTAAAACATAATGCTTATCTCTATACAGCTAAGTGCTTTTTTAAGCCGCTATATTTGCAGCAGCATGGCATAAGACCTAAACACCATTTGGTTGAACATATAATCTAATAAGACCTAACTCAACAAGTCCAGCCCCATTACTCCCAACAATGGAAGGCATATGGATAATGGCTCAGATGAGATTTCATCCTAGCTATACTAGACATGAACTTGCTTTTATAAAAAGTCTTGTTCTGCAGTATACCTTGGGCCCATTAGTTCTCCATCTGGGGTCATCGTTTAGCCGAGATCCAGCTCCCGAAAAAGGAATCAAAGCTGCACTCGGATAATTTAACCAACTTCAAACAGCACGCGATTTATACAAAACAGGGGCACAGTGAAATGCCAATTGCTATGATCTTCCTGGAGAGTGACACAGAAATTGAAGGGTTGTTCATCCAAAGAGCTCAGTACAGCCATGATCTAAGAGCAGAAACTCCACCAATGACAAATGTTCTATGGAAAATAAGAGTGAAAGCATCTCGAGAGTGTGTGAACGAGAGCGCGAGCGCTATTCAATATGCCTGTTAGAGGGAGGAAATAGAGGAAATGTCTGATATAGAGGAATGGCTTACTCCAAAGCACTCCATCCTGCGATAATATAATTATCTGAGTAGGTAAGAGAGGTAGGCTTGTAAAAAGCATGGCTATACGAGACGATAAGGAGAGATGGGGTGAAGAATCTGAAAACTGCAAAGACGATGTCTTGCTTGAAACAGGAATGAAGAATGAAGGGCACTACAATAAATATGTAATGCAATATAAGAAAACATAAGAAATACTTAATGCCTTATATCTTGTAATCAGATGAAGAAAAAATGGTACTATGGGAAATTGCATTGCTTGTCATGATGATGATGATGTATCTCTTATAAAGGGTCGGGTAGATGGTAAAATATTATCATGGCAATGACATACAATTTGGAAATTTACCACTGATAATCAATTTACTCACTCACCGTCTATGGAGTCTATCTCGGGAGACACTCTGGACAGAGTGCCAATATATCAAATATCCCACACACATGCACACACTACGGGTAAATCATGAACGGCAATTTGCCTAATCTACATGTTTTTGAACTGTGGGAGGAAACCAGAGTACCTGGAGCAAACCCACCAAGCACGGGGAGAACATGCAAAGGGCATGCATGAGACCCAAGGCGGGAATTGAGCCCAGACCTTGGAGTTTCAAGGCGACAGTGCTAACCATTACGCCATCATGCCGCCACAATAAATTGACCATTACAAATTACACATTGTGATTGATATTGAATTTCACTTAGGATGTTTCTTAATGATAACAAAAGTTTTGAAATAACAAAAAAAAAATCTTTTTATTTGGCCAAATATACCTAATAGACATTGCGACTTTTAGCAATCTTTTTTAAAGCTGTTTGCATGGAGGAAATCTCCTGAGTAATTTGCAGATATAATTGTATTTGAGCCAACATTGCAAGAATCCTGCTGGCTTTTGGAAAGTGGACAAAGGATAAATGCTTGTCTGGCAAGGACTCTGCAGGATTGATGACTCATCACGTAGCGAGGAAAAGTGAGAGCGTCTCTGTGTTCGAGTGGGCGCCAAATTCCACCAACTGAATCGATTTAAGAGGACGGACAGAAAGGTGTCTCCGGGACACAGATCAAAGATAAGAGAGCGGAGCAAAAGTGTTCTTTACAAGCACAAGGATTTGTCACAGAGTGAGAGGAAAGAGGCGTGTGATAAGATGAATAGTGACACAGGCAATAAGTCAGTCAGCTCAGGCATTAGGAGGAAGAGAAACAAAGGGAACTTTTATAAACACTAAAGACCAGTGCCAGTAGAGTATTAGACAGAGTTAATGGGCCTATACAACAACGCACTAGGGGCAATTAGCTGTGAAAATGCCACTGATGGGGTGAGATCTAAAGATCTGTCGCTTCTAATTTTAAAACAAAGGAGGTCAAGTGCCAAATCCAAACACGATTACATTGGGATGAGAGGATTTTTAATTCTCCTTTGGCATTAGTGACTTTTCCATAATGACTCAGTGACCCATTAGTAATGTCGCTGAGCTCACAGCATTCGGCTTGGATAAAGGGTTTATTCCATCTTAGAATTTCTCCATATTTCCCTTTAATAAATTGATATTTTCTATTATTACCAGAGGTGTCAAGTAACAAAGTACAAATACTTTGTTACCTTACTTAAGTAGAAATTTTGGGTATCTATACTTTACTGGAGTAATTATTTTTCAGC
>JAOVVA010000009.1:2448583-2465969 GCA_028565275.1 Leiocassis micropogon | reverse complement strand
TGTGTTAGGTGGCAGGCAGTTCAGCTATAATAGCTGATGTTAATTGATGTTAATATGGAGTCCAGGTAGTTATTGAAAAAGGATATACTCTTTGTTTAATTGCTTTCAACCTTTCCCATGGTATGGGTGTCATACATCCATATTTATATATGTCTCAGTCTATTTTTTCAGTATCTCTATTCCATATCTTCCACTTTGTGTTTGCTTTCTCCTCACATATCTTGTACTTATTGCCCTTTTCGCTTTACTCCTCCAACATGATCTATCTACACCATCTGTTGTTGGCTTCATCATGCTACCTTAACATGGCTACCAATCTCTCTCTCTCTCTCTCTCTCTCTCTCTCTCTCTCCCAACAGTGTCCTCTTCATTCTCACTATATTGCCTGCTTGCTGATCTCTCTCTCTCTCTATCTGCTGCTGTTTACTCAGCCTTTCCCCTCTAACATATAAAAATTAGCTCCCAGCACTCATGACTTTCACTCCATGCTTTCACTCCAACCACACCAAGTTTCAGTATTCTTCGTGAATATGGTGTCAGATGTTTGTTCAGTGTTAAGAGTTATTGTTAAAGGGCTTACATAGTTTTATTAATGTCTAATGTATGGATTATGAAAGAGCTGTTCTTTGTACCAAACATCTAAAGTTTGTACGGTTAATTAAACATGATTTATCATTTTAGTATAGTGGGATCTGGTTGGTTGTAAAGGTAATTTCCCAGATCTCCTTTCTTGTTGCTCAACAAAAAGGCAGCTTGAGCTTAGAACATATAGAAACTAGTTACCTAGCTGTTTACGACCCCATTTTTTAGTTGATGACCAATTAATTTGAATCAATGCATTTCATTTGCACAAATTATTGATTATGTGCATTGTTTTGAAAAAGCAAGATGTACCAGACACCTAAAATTCTATAAAACATCACAACTTAGAGATATTTAGATTTTTATCATTAATAAAGTGTTACCTGTTGAGGTTTATTGAACAAACCCAGGCTGAGCAAGTCTGTAGAAAATTCAATTATTCTTTTTTTAAATAGTAGTTGTTGCTAAGCACCTTTACAGAATTAAAAGCTAAGGTAAAGGAAAAGGCTATTTTAAGATTCCTAGCTATTTGGCTGAGGGGCACTGCGCCCTCAGACTGACCCAGAATATTCACTCTTTGAAACCGTCATCTGAATTGTTCCTTCTAGGCATGCATATTGCAATCTGAACAGAAAAAAAAAACAAATCATAGTCATACCCTAATAAAGGCAACAGCCCAGCAGGAAGCCTAATGTTGGATGACTGTCGTGATATAGCTGTAACTACATAATGGAGACGTCCATCATCAGAGAAATGTCGAGACCACATTGAGTTCAAACACAACGTTGCAAATACAAAACCCTTATTTTAACGCCTAACAGCATTTATCCTGGCGAATATCCATTTACCACGCCATCCAGGGTCCCTTAAGTTTGTGACAGGGTTAAGGTTGATGGTCGCAACAGCTTCCTGCACATAGTACGTGTATCTCATGTCACAAACCTCTTAGTGTGTTATAATGTTACCTCTCTGTTTAATTTTCCTTTAAAAATATTACCATAAAGTGCATGTTAGCTCCCAAATTACTCTACTATTATGGTGCTCGTGGGGATTGTTGCTATGTACAGTATGTGCAGTTGCGAACATCAACAGCATGTTCCCTTGTGGTCCCGTGGTAAATACAACGTGCTCTCACTACTGAAAACAGAGTTTTAGTCCTGTTAAGGTTTGGTTTTAATATTATCTTATAGTGTTAAGGCTATCTGTTTATTGTTATTCCATTATCATGTAGTCAACATAGTTCAACGTAATCAACTTAATACCAACATGGCCCAACATGCTTAATGTTGCCACATTAATGTCACCATGACAATAATAATAATAATATTAATAATAATAATAATAATTTTAAAAACCTGTTAGAAATTTTATTGCATACTTCTTGGTATCTGTTTATAACTATATGGTTGTTATTCACTTAAAAAAATTGATAAATTTCTAAGGAGGACAGTATTGTCCGTGTACCCATTTTAATCCATATTGATTGTTTATTATGCACATAACAGATTTGTTAATTATAAGCAATTTCCCTCTGGGATTAATAAAGTTCTTTGAATCTTGAATTTGTGGGTTACAAAATGTTTAGAATTTTTAAGATAAGATAAGATGAGATATACCTTTATATGTGTAATAATTCATAGAAATGTCAATGTTATAGCAGCATAGAAGAAAAAAGTGCAAATAGAAAATATGGACAGAACAGTATATAAATATAAAAGAAAAAGAAAAGCAATACAATACTTACATTTTTAAACGTTGCACTAGGTCCAACAAATTGCACTATGATAATATTGCACAATTTAAAATGGTATCATTGCACAAAAATGTAAGATATTGCACAAAACAATGTAAGATATTATAACTCTTGTAACTATATATACAGTATACATTTTGTTTTATTTTGTTAACACACACGATATAGTGCTTAACATCTGAAGTGAAATCAGTGCTCGACTTGTTCATTTCCTGTCACCAGCTTTATACAAGTCTGTAAATGTAGGTGTTTGTGGTATTGCATGACTTAAAAAAAATATGACAGTTATCCTTTGATGTCTTGTTGCTTAAAAAGATAAAAAGAAAAAAATAATCCCCGCCTGCTATTGTTTGAGCAATTAGTTGTGCTTTCATTGATGTTCTTAAATCTATTTATTTTGCAATATTGTGCATCGTCTAGCAAAGACTCTTCTGCGGTTACACTGTGAACTGAATGAAATTTTTAATCAGGCTCCATCCATTATGTGGCATCTCTGTGACAGGGAGCAGACCAGCAGGAAGCAGTAAAATTTAGAGAGGGAACTCACTTTTAGGGGATCCATGGAGACACGACCCAATTCTCAACGCATTCACAAACACATTTCCTGTCACAAGCAGTACTTACCATTTTTATAATGTTATTGGGGTTTTTTTTTATGTTGTAAGACTCTGTGGTGTAAACCAGAAAAATTCAAATTCAAATTCAAAAAAAAAAAACCCAGTCTTACTTCTCGGGAATCTGTTTGTCATGTTGCTGGTGGCGGTGGTTAATATATTTGCAAATGCAGCCTCATTTCGGCTCCATTTCTGTAATGCCTGACTGATTGGTGGTGACAGCGTAATTTTTCCAATCAGACAATCTGAAATCTGATGACAGTTTGATATCCTTTACCAGACGAGCAGTATGTCGATCAAGCTGCCAAGACGCAAGTCCACTTACAGTGGTTTTGAGACAAGTCTCCGTCTGAGCTGTTAATGTTTGTCTCTTGTGAAGGGATAAACTAACAGATTGACAGCTGCTGGCTGCATAAATCCCTCAACTTGGTGCCTACAGCTTTTTTCATTTTTTTTTTTTTCATATTCATCCATGCTGCATGCTTCACAAGAAACTGATTTTTTAGATCTCGTCCTCTGATACTTCATTATATCACATAACAGATGATGCGATCCCATTAGTCTCTCAAAACCTGCTGGTGAGAAATGTGTCATGTTAATTTCCCATACAAATATTGGAGTGTCAATTTGAGCAATGTGTCTTACTGGAGTTCCTGTGAGACCTAGAACAGCTGTGCTTCCCAATAAAGTTTGGTTAACATAGAGAAATTGTTTGTGTGTGTGTGTTTGTGTGTCTGTCTGTCCATGTGTGTGCAAGTGTAACAAAATAGAGCTCTGTGATCGATTGGTGCTGCAGAGTAAATTCCCCAGTCTGGCTTGCCGGATCATACAAATGACAGTCAGTAACGAAAACAGAGGGTTTACTGCTGGTGGACGCCGCAGCCTACAAAGAAAGTGAACAGACTTTCCAAATACACTGGACCGTGGGAGAAATATAATATGAGCAACAAGAACAACAACAACAAAAAAAAGCCTACTTCTTCCAGGGAACAGAGTGGGTCTTCTTTTCAACCTTCCGCCCTATGGTAGGCTCGCTCCATTGATAAATGGGATGGAGGGAGCTGACACACTGTGCATAGATAGCATTGTCTTGACTACAAGACAGTAATTGTAAATCTGCATTGTGACAAAAAGTGACCAATAGGCTTGAATACAAGAAGGAAACAGTCACGGGTTTATGATAAAATAAAATGTAAGCACCAAATTTGTTTTTGCATTTGTTATGATCGGGCTTGTTATTTCACGCTTTTCAGATTGGAATAGACTCATCTTTAAACATGCCTTCAAAGAAATGTCTGAGGACCGATGGTCAATCGGAGGGCAGATTGTCAGAGACAAATAGAAACGAATCCTCCTCCTATCTTTTCTACCATTAACAGAATTATTGTTCAGTTTAAAGACACGGGTTAAACATCAACAGGGTTCTGACCTCATCAACCTGGAGCTCCTGAAAGACTTCTTTATGCTGTTTGAAGATCTTTTAAGAACAATCCTCTCATTCTATGCCTATAGGCAAGTTGCAGCCGCTTTTAAAGCCATTCAACTAATTTACTAGTAACTAAAGTAGGAGTAATATTAATTGCTTATATTCAATCATAAAACTGTGGGTGTCTACTTACTTCATGCATGTCTGTATGTGGTAGGTTTATTCAATACAATAAAAAAAGAAGATACAAGGTAGGTATGACTAATAACTATATCCATCCATCTAGGAACCTTTGTAGTCCAACTAGGGACCATGGAGGCCAATGGTGACCATTGTATTTATTCCCATTTTGTGTAGCTGTGGTAGGACCTCTGATCAACAATCACGTGCTCATTCACACACTATGGGCAATTTGGAAATGCCAAAACTAATAAACTAGATGTTTAATATATAGTAATCAGGCATAACATAGGGGCAGGGGTAGCTCAGTGCTTAAGGCATTGGTCCCAGGTTCAAACCCCACAACCACCAAATTGCCACTGTTGGGTCCTTAAGCACGGTCCTCAACTGCTTAGATGTATAATGAGCAAAAAAATATAAGTTGCTCTGGATAAGGGCGTCTGCCAAATGCCCTCATGTAAATATAACATTAACACCACGCCAAGGTGAATTGAATAACAATGATTATCAATTATATCGATGGCTTACCAGGCAAAGAGTTCAAGGTTTTTGATCCGGCCTCCCAATCTGATTGAGCACCCATGAAATGCACCTGACAAACAGTTCTGATTTTCACGGAGGCCCCACCCAGCAACCCACAACACCCGAAGGATCCACTGCTGACGTCCTGGTGCCACACACTTACAGCACAGCCCCCAGAGATCCCATTGAGCTACGCCCGAGGGGCTAGAGCAGCTCCGGCGGCACCTAGGTGGTTTTCATTTGAAAGGTTTTAATGTATATTTTGTGCCAGGATACATTTCTAGGAATCATTCTTTTGGTCAGCTAATCAATACGTACTTTCTCAGCGAGCCTGAACCTGATGAACTTATCCTTTAGTAACTGACAGTGAGTTATACTAAGACCTTGTTAGCTTGTTCTTTAGATAATTCGTACCATTTTATCATGCCACTTTGTCCTTGTGTACACTCTATTCAGCATTTTCAGGTTTTGTTTCTGAATGATTTTTTAAAAAAAATTTTAAGGTTGCAAATAAAAAAGAAAAAAAGAAAATAAAAGACACAGCATGCTGGGTGATGAGGAATCATTCCCAAATATTCGATAAAGCAGTGGATGCGTTAGACAATACACAATACATATCAATGAGATTAAGACGGGCTTGGAGAACATTTAGTTAGAAAGCATATAGATAGAGCATTAAAATAGTATTAGTCATTTCCTGGTAGTAGAACAAATGAATTATGCAAAATGCATGTGCGCATTGTTCATATCTTAATCTTGTTCTGTCCCAGGAAGCTGGGATAAGTATTACACATGGGAGTAAATTTGTGGGAAAGACAGATCTCTTGGGACTCGACTGCAGAAGTGCTCAGCCCTCAGGGTAGAAACACTCCACTATTACATGACCAATCAAAAACCACAGGCCTAAGTATCATAACTAGTTGTGAGAAACAAGGGAGCTTGTTAATCTGCATTCAGGGAATTCATTGCACAGCGACTGCATGAACAAGGCTTACCTTCTGAAATACTGGCCTTTTGTAAAATATTATAATCATGTAATCATATAATCATAATAATAATACAGGTCATGTCTTGTTAATCGAGTAATGTGGATGAGCTTACTGATCCGTAGCTGTGTTTAGTACCAGCACTTCATTTTTTTAACCAGAATCGATGTACAGTGCTGCGTGAAATTAAGGATAGCAAACTGAAATGCGACATTGTTTGAAAAAGCCAATACAGCATGATTATCCAATTATTTGCTGCATTGCTACTAAACATGACTGACATTAAGTATTTAGGATTCACCATCAACATACAGTACTACATATGCCAATATGCTTGCATGCAAAAAAAAATGGGTTCTTGGTGGTAAGGTGGAGTTATGAAATACATCTTTTAAGGAAACGCTGTTCACAATATTACATTGCAAATATTAATCAGCTAGTGGTAATCATTTCATGCAGTTCAAATATAAGCTGCATTACTCTACAATTTGTTTTGATAACTGGTTGATGTTTCTTATGCTGCGGCTCTTGATTCCAGAAAAGCATACATTTTGCACTTTCGGTCGTTTCTCATCAACAAATGATCAATAAGCAAATCATTTGAAATTATTTGAAAAACATATATTTTACCTTGAAAGAGAAGCAGAGCTCAGCCTTGGCAGACTCTTTCCATCACTGCCCCTGCGGTTTTTAAAATAAGCTGTATCTTTTTTCTTTTTTTTTCTCAAGTAATAATAACAACGGTGGTATTGTGACAGTATTCTAAGTTATGCTGCGGTTAGTAAAAAGAGGTGGGAAAATTTCCACAAAGCAGTATAAGATACAGATGCTTTCTTGAGTCTATTAAAGTTAGTGAAATGATGTTTTGGAGGGGGGTCTGTGGTTGCTTTTTGTTGCAGTAGCAGAAATACAGTAACAACTCATTATTGTCAAGGTTGTTATATGAATGATTGCTTTTTTTTTATCTTTATTAGCGTGTTTATATTAATCCAAACCTCGAGAAATACGAAATAAGTATAGGTCCAAGGACAATTTTAAGTAGACGGTCTGTAAAAAGAAAAAATATACAGTAAAATCGTTGTATTATATTCATAAAATAAATCTTATTATGAGGATTACATTTATTTAGTTGTTTGTTTGTTTATTTATTCATTCGTATGGCTTTATCCAGAATACAGAGACCTGAAGCCCATTCCAGGATACTTAGGGCACAAGGTGGGGTAGACCATGGACAGGTTACCCATCTATCGCAGGGTTATTTATTTAGTTATTTATGTGTTTGTTTGTTTGTTTGTTTGTTTGTTTATGAGGCTATTAGACATTTTGAGAACCCCTGCTTCTCATGCAGAACCTTTCCTTGAACCTTTTTCTTTGTGATCTCATACAGCATACAGGTAGAGAGTAGGCTACATCTACATTCATGACATGTGAAAGTGCTGAAAGGATTCAGGTTGTTGAGTCCAATCTGACCTCACAGTGCATAAGCCTGTGAAATAAACAAGCCCAAGACATAATGGAAATAAAAATCGGTGCCAAAGATCCACCCCAGACCTCTCACTCACATTTGGGCCAGCGACCTAGAGCCGGTCTGCCCGACTGGATCCCTGTGTTGGGAAACCATTTATCAAGTGTGCACACATGTCATGTTGGAAATAAAAAAAAGGAAGTGTGTGGATAAACAGGATAAACAGCTGTCAGTCACTGGAGATGGATCAGAGGCGTAGAGGATTATCAGGGCAGTTTTGATTTGTTTCAATAGTGCACTCATGCACACTTAGATATTAGTATGTGGACATGCATCCAGAGCATCAGAGCTGAGCAAAAGAACAATGCTATAAATAGAAAATGGTAATGAGGTGAAGTAGTACAAAAAAGTGCCAGATGGTGGCGCACTACTCAAACTCTTGCTATAATGCTTTGTGTCTTTCTATTAAATGTAAAAAATCGAATAACTCATTATATAGTGTATCCGAATATAGAATGTGCGATTGTTGTGATTTTTTCATGTGAATATTTATTTGTTTGGCATTTTTTTAAAAATGTAATGCCTTAATAATATTGTTCTGTTAATAATGTTAACCTGTTAATTGCTAGAAATCAGACTGCGATCAAATCTTTTTGTGATCAAATCTTCATCTTCAATTTTATTTATTTATTTATTATTTATTTATTGTTTACGTATTTTAACAGGACATGTTAATGAAATGCTTTGTACTAGTGTATTAATTTGGCAGCTCTGGAGAATTGCATGCACACGCTGTCATGATGTCAAGAAGCAAAGGGATGTGTGATATTAATTACATTATAACACAATAACAAAGGATGACATTGATTAATAGGGGAAAACTTAAGATCGGATGATTTTGTCTACTGAATCCATTCATCTGTTTCGTCCTCTTTTTGTTTGCTCTACAGCAGTGTGTAGGCAGATGATGATAATAATATCTTTATGATCTAGTAAGAAATACGTCAAGATATCTAATAAGACACACCTCTGATGTGTTACAATCTGAATTAATAATTTTAATTACATTACATTCTGTACATTACATACATAAACATTAATTACATTACATACTGCACATTACATACATAAACTTTAATTAATGATGAATTTGGAATAGCCTTAAGAATAATCAAATTCAAAGGATCACTTTTATCTTACATCCCTGTTACAAAATCAGAAGGGCAGCTACAGTCTTGTACCTTGTATTATAAAGCTCAAGAGAACAAACAGTTCTCGCAACTGACATTGGCGTCACATAAATAATCCCACTGTCTGTAGCACAGAGCTCATCGATTTAACGGTGATAGATAAGACAGGAGATTAAATCATGTGTCCTGCTTCTGTCTTGATTCCAGGTATACACCGTAAAATCCCCGAGGTTATCGCTTTCATATGAACAGATGACAGCAGATTGTGACAAATGACATTTTCTGACTTTCACTCATTTTTGCAATTATTATTCCCTGGCAAACAAGGTGGCCTATAATAAAACGCTTAATATCAAAACCACAATGTAACCTTATTTTAAGAGCTTTAAACACATTTTTTGAGCGAAGCCTGACACGTATAGTAGCTGCCTGATCCCTTCTTTCCATCACACAGTCAGTGAAGTGAAGATAATTCCTGTGTAACACAGTGGTGGCCACAAGTGGTTCATAAATGTGTTCAAATGGTTTTTGGAGAATGTTGAAGCCAAGAAAAGCAGGTTTGCACTTTGTAACATTATTCGATTTGAATGTTGTGTGAACACCAGGTTATATACAGAACATGGTTTAAGCACTGTGGTGAAGCAGAGAAATAACTTTACATGTGTACAAGAGACATTAAGTGCACACACTTGCTGTTGCTTTTGCTTTATCTAGTTCTGTCCAATGTTACTGCACTGAGAGAATCTTAGAGGATGGCTGACAGATACGGGGTGCACGAAAGGACGTCATACCTGTACAGTCCTATGGTAGTGAGCTGTCGTCTTAAAAACTGTAAACACGTTTTTGTATTGCTTCTAATGTTTCTTATAATCTTCAGCAATCTTTGTAATTGAAAAGATTTTGTGTGCAACAAAGCTCAACAAAACTCCGCATATTATTGACATTAAATTGCACGCTTAAATTTCCACAAACATCACTGGAGGCTGATTTGCCCATTGTACTAAAATTACATGAGATGAGCCCTTATAGTTTGTAAAAAAAAATCACTCAATGCACAATTATATAACCAAAACAATTTTGGCAAAATCTTTTGGCATTTGTGCTTTTTAACACCCTTGTTTTTCTATCATTTTGCTATCAAACAGTTCATATGAGTCCAAAGGTCCTACATAAGCACTGTAGGGTGTTCATTTCAGTCTCTGGGTTTTAATTCAACATTGAGAATTTTGCGGTATATATAGTATGTGTACATTTATTTATTTATTTATAGGGGTGTATTTTTGGCTTTGCATTTCAAATGAATAGATTTTCATTCAAAACTAACAACATGATGTTTTTGTTTTATTTTTACTTGAAAGGTGATATAAATATGAAACAGTCATCGCAAATGCAAATGAATCGCTAGTTATGAATCGCAAGCACAGCTGGGGTCCATGAGAGGACATTCAGAGCCACTTGTTGTTTATAGCTCTACAGCATTATCTTCATGCTTATGCCATAAAATTAAATACTACCAAGAACGTAGGCAGGAGTGTGTGTGAAAGCCAACAACTTACTGTGTGCTGCGTCAATGTCCTATTTGAGACCACACTGTTCTCTTTCTGAAGGATATTAAGTGATGTGATTTCCCTACTGCAACCTAGGCACAACGATCCTGATAGTGATGTATGAGGAAATAAACACATCACAGCTGAGCAAAGCTGCTCCGTGCCAAATGACTCGAATTCACAATATTGTTATTGCACATATTGCTACCATGGAAACTGTGTGTGTTTGTGTGTGTGTGGGTTTGTGTATATTTGTCTATGTGTCTGTGTGTATGAGAGAGAGAGAGAGAGAGAGAGAGAGAGAGAGAGAGAGAGATAAAGACACGGAGAAAGAAAGATCCACAAAGAGCTAGAAAGCATGAAAGACAGAGAGAGAGAGATTTAAGTTTATTATGTATACAAATTAAGCAATTAAGTAAATTATGTATACAAAACTATTTTACCAGACCTAAACCATACAGCTTCATAAAAGCCTCCCCATTAGCCATGGTAGATTTACTGTAATCAGAGTGGCACCAACACCAACAGCCTTCATTGTTAACAATTATTATACATTAATATATTAATTTAGCCCTGTTGCATACTCTAAAATGCTCGTCAGGCTACAAATGAAGTAGAATATACACAATGTACATTACCGTGTACAAAAAGTCTTGAGTCTCCTCTCACCTCTTTATATTTTCCTGCAGAGAGCCAGATCTTTTTGCATTTTTAATGTAGTCTTGAGGATTAGTTCTCCAGGCTTCCTGAAGGACATCTTTGGCAGGTTTTTGGTCTCATCGTTTTTCTTCGAGTCCCTGTACCTGAGCAGTTTCAGAGAAAAGTTTTTTGCTTGTTAAGCCACACAGTGACCTTTGATTCATTCAAGCACAAGAAAAACTAAAGGCATGAATCAGTGAGAAACAGGAGCAGATGATGAGAGATGATCAGATCAGTGATTAATATACTGGTGATGCTGAATGCCGAGTGGTTGCAATAGACGAGAGGGGAAATGAGGTTGCTGTTGAGGTTGTTACAAAAAGGCACTTTGCAGCCTGTTGCAGTAACACATTTGTTCCCTTTTTTTTAAAATTAAATTTAATTAAATTTAATTTAATTAAGAATTGGTGGCTTAAGGCTTTTACATAGTAGAATGATCATGGAGTTAGAAAGTGACCCCAAACTTTTGAACGGTAGTGTATAATTAATTCCTTTGCATTCCTTCCATTTGGCCTGGTATTTGTTGTAGTGTTTTATTAAAAATATATATTATATAGTTTAATTTTATTTAATTGAATTTTAGTCTCCATCTCTATAAATTGAATCTCATGAAACTGAGTGAGAGTGTAGTGCTTCAAATTCATGCAAATATAGTAATAAGAACATCTGGGAACTCTTCGAACCTTAATCATTGTCACTTTTGCCGTTTGTGTGTAACTTGAGGTAAGTAAAAGATAATGAGTATTGTAATGAAATGTCAAATATTGGATTATCATCTGATTCATTAGATGAGAGGGAAAAAATTATTGATTATTTTTACACAGCAGCACGCTCCATTGTGTTTTAGTCCATTGAAGTTTTTCTTATTATTATTATCCATGTCAAATTCCAATCCTTTTCCACTGGACATGTGGTATTTGGAATGAATGCAGGTCTTCAGCACCTACATAGACACACGCCTATACGTACTCTCTATACAACACAGATGAGGTCACAGATGAGGTAACGTACTGTATAAACCTGGGCTACTATTTCCCTTTTTTAGCTGGAAACATATTTCTTGACCGTGCTTCAACAAACATTTTCCCTTTATTGCCCCGGCTAAACCCTATCAATACAAATACTTTTCCTTTGAGCAAAGTGGAGGACAGAGGCCTGGGAGAGTGAGCTAATAATAATAATGAGTGTGGTTTGGAAGCTTGCCTGGAAAAGAGAAAGACATTTCAGTGACTGCCAGCGTTGCCATCCTGGAATGCTTTTCCTGACTGGAATATTTTAAGTATATTAGTTTAGAGAAATGGTTGTGTACTGATTAATGACGATACTCTTGTCACAAATACAAGCATGAAATGCACAGATATCTGCACAGGCTCAAATAATCACAACACAATGGACTATCCTTACATTGAAAATAACATAAATAAAAGAAAATGTTTTCCACAACATAGAATACCATACAAATACATTTTAATAGACAACATGGCCAAAAGTATGTGGACACCTGACCATCCCAAAACTATTGCCTCACACAATGTTTGTCTAGAACGTCTTTGTGTACCATAGCACTACTTTACTGGATCTCAAGTGCTCAAACCTGTTTTATCCTGACAGCGAATGTGTACACAAAAGGTGAAATTCAAAGACACGGTCTATTATGGATTAGCAAATTGCCATAAACAACTTTCCCTAATATAGTCAATTATGGGTTCATGGATATTTTAAAAAACATTCTGTTTGAATCACAATAAATGTATAACTATTTTAATAAATGGATGTTAAAACAGTGATTAAAATGTTTATTTTTAAAAAAGTTATGACATGACAAATATACCCTGCCAAAAAATATTATCACCGACAACATAAATATTACATAATAATAATTTGATAATCATACATTTATAATTAATGTCACTCATATACTATAATATAATATAATAATATAATATTTTGCAAAATATGAACTTCTTTAGGAATGACACTGAATATCTTGTAAATGAATCAAATCACATTTATTCACAAGTTATATACGGTACATTTAAACACTGTACATTTTGTAATGGCATAAGTTATTTTATAAATATTTATTTAAAAAATGATTTTGTAGCATAGGTGTTAGCACTTTAGCCTCGCACCTCCAAGGTCAAGGGGTCGATTCCCACTCTGGGTATGCGTGCATGAAGTTTGCATGTTCTCCCCGTGCTTGGTGGGTTTCCTCCCGGTACTTTAGTTTCCTCCCACAGTCCAAAGACATGCAGATTAGTTAAACTGGCATTCCCAAATTGTGTGTGTGTGTGTGAGAGAGAGAGACCCAAAGTTATCATTACTTTTAAATCAATTTTACCGCTAGAATATCGGAATGATGTTGCAAAAATTTCTTTTTTTTGTAGTAGACAAGTTAAGTCAAGCTGGCTTTTATTGTCATTTCAACAATATACAGTTCAGTACACAGTAAATCGAAACAACATTCCTCCAGGACCAAGTTGCTACATACAACATACATAATTAACAAAACTAGCTAAGGCAAAACCCAATTAGCTGACTAGATAAGACAAATTAACACCATAAGATTAACAAAACTATCTAGGAATTATACAAAAAGACAAAACAGTCAGCAAAAAGATAACATAAAGTACATGTGCAAATGTGCAAACAAGAGCATCAACAGGACGCAATGCAACACTTACATTATCACATTTTATACAATGCAATGCAATGTGATAATGAGTTAGGGTGGTGTAAATAAATTATCCATGAGATGATAGTTGAAAACAGTAAATGTTTTTTGTTAAAGTGGTAGCAAAGGAAAAAAGTTCTTGTTTAAATAACTGCTAGTAAAATCATTTGCACGTTGGTGTGTGAAATTGCTACAGTAGATGGTGTTCATCTGAGTAAGTCTGTGTGTGTTGGTGGTATTTCTTTGCTTATGTAACCTATTTTCCATTTTTTTTGCTCATGTTGGTATAGTTGGTTAAAATAAAAATAAAATAAAATAAAATTTATCCTAATGCCTAGGTTATGCTGGAAAAAAGAATATGCCACCTGATATTGCTCAATCCTGAGCACATATTTTTTTAATTAAAAATAGTAATGCAAGACAAATGTCTAAAATGCTTGAGGATGCTCTCCAAAAAACAACAGAGGAGAGGTGGCTCAGACGGCCAAGGCTCTAGGTTGTTGGTTTGAGGATCTGAGTGTGTGGGTCCAAGCACTCAAACCCCCCGCTTGCAGTGCCGGTCCCAAACCTGGTTATAAGATGATGAGAGGGTTGTGTCAGAAAGAGCATCTGGCATAACACCTGTGCCAGGTTGTGGGCAGGTCGGATCATCCGCTGTAGAGCAGCAGAAACAAAGTTTAAACTTCTTCAAGAAGCACAGACACACCATGAGCACAATAACATTTCTTTATCCATCCTTCCATCCATCCATTACACCAATCAGCCTACAGTGCATTTGGGAGAAAACCAGATTATCCAGCGGAAACCGACGAAGCACATCCAAAGATTGTGTCGAGATTCAATGATGCAAATCCAGAAGGCAACAGAGTTAACCACTAATCCAATATGCCTCTCTTTCTCTTTACAATCCTTTCACTAGATTTAATGAATGTGAAGTCTTTACATTTGTTGAATTAAAAGATCAATAAGAACACTTGCATTCATAGTTATACAAAGAACCACAGCTGCCAGGGAATCTTTTGAGAGCTGAAAGAGTCGACTCCAGTGAGTGAGCTGAGTCAGATGATCTGACTCACTACAGTACAGAACCGATTCAAAAGCTCGCGGCTGTGACGGTTGATATTAACCACGAGCGCCCCCTAAAGGCAGGACCACGTGGCTCACACGTGTACGTGCGCGGCCGCGCGGCGCGCGTGTCTATCGAGTGCTCGTGAGCGGTTGTTCTGGCCTGACGGTTGGTGTTTCTGCAGCTTTCAGGAGTTTGGAGTGAAGCGACCAGTCGGGAGGAGCGCGCGCTCACACACACACACACACACATTCAGAGGCGTCTCAGGATATCCTCAGCACGAAGACTCGATAAACAGCGAGTGGGGTTTTATTTTAAAGTACTCGTTTAATCCCCGGGAAATAAACTCGGCGTCCTGTGTGTGTGTGTGTGTCAATGAGACGTTGTTGTTCCAGGAGCGTTGTTGTTCCAAATTCATAACTTTTTTCCCGGATGTTATGGTGAGCTGAAATTCCCAGGTGAGATTTATATTGTTGGAAACCTAACTTATTTTAGAGAGTTTTATTTTATTTCTGTAAAGTGTCTCATGTTTAGCTGTGAACTAGAGACAATATGTTTGTTTTGTTTGTTGGTCACCTGGGCAGTTTTGTTAGCATTGCTAGCTTTAGTTAAGTTTTAAAGGATTAGTTATTATTTTTCTTTGCTTTATTTGTTTCTTTGGACTCTGATTTAATACCCATGAAACTTAGCCACTGATTTATTATTTTTTATATAAATATATATTGGGCTCGGGATTGTGAAATATAAAGTAACATATCTTTTTTTCCAGTTCAACCTGAGCAGTATGATGAAATTTATTTTATTTTATTTTAACCGACTATAGAAAACCTGAGTGAGCAAAAAATATATATAATTTTAAAAAATGAAAAGAAATAGCACAGTTACACATGATCACATGTTTCTATTGTTGTTTTTGGTCGTTGATCAAAAAATAAATAAATAAAGATTATCATTTTTAAAGGTTCAACATATAGCAGTACCCAGAGATACTAATCTAATCCGTTCTGGACATTACAATTACAAATTTTGTATTGCGAAATGCATTTTCCGCAATATTACCAATTTCCAACACTATAATCTTATTTTTGCCTTTAAAAAAATCTCAGCAGTTGGAAAAGACATGTAAATGAACTAAAATATGACATAAATAGACATTAAACCTCACGTAACCGTAATTTATGATTTCTCTTTCCACCGGCTGCTTTAAAAATGAAACTGAAAGTGGCCCCGTTTAATTCTTGCTGCCCTCCTTGATAACATTCTTGGGACCCATGGTGCTATGTCTTCACTAAATCTTTGGCTTGTCACTGACTCAGAAATTTTTTTATCATCTATAGAAGAGATTCACAACGGATGGCTTGAATGTTCGTATGCCGAAAATGCTTTGCAATACCAACATTTCTTGAAAAGGATTTAGTACTAAAGGTGAAAATTCGCAACATGGGCCGTTCGTAAGCCAAGGTACCACTGTGTTTGTAATGTCAATCACATATTCTGGAACTGGTAAAATTTACATGTTTTAAACCTAATAATGATAACTTTCATTCTACCTGATGTATCCGAAAACCAAAATGGACAGTTTGATATCTGAATCCCTCCCCGTTAACACACAGCCTTACAGGGATAAAGACATGTATATTTTTTAAATCACCGTTGAGTTATGCTGTGTTGCCAGCACAGAATTGTGCCACTTGGGTTTTAAGCTTTTTCAGAACGGTTAGTTTAATGAAAAACTGCTGCTTTATTGACTGGAGCTTGAGTTAAAATGTCTGAAAGTGTCTCCTTATTGTCTCCTAAACTGTCCTACTTATAATTACCTTCATCACCTCTCCTGTCTCTTGTCTCAACTCCTGTCAGCTGACAAAATACGCCAAAAAACATCTCCATACTTTTACAGGATAAAACCAGCAGCTCTGAGTTGCATGAAGTCAGTGAACCGAGTCATTTCTGAGACAACCGTTCATTTTCCTTACTGACTGCACCACAAGCAGAGTTCATTTTCTTTGTATACATTGCACAGTGAAATGAAGTAACACGTCTTTCAGTGCTACATTGCACTATAGACGTTGTTCGGCAAAAAAACATCACCTCCTGGATTTAACTAAGCAACTAGTAGAGCTCCATTGGGTAATTGCTGCAGTGATTAGTAAGGTTCACCTGGTGAGTTAAGTTATTTAACCCTAACTGACTCATTTCTTACCACCATGTCAGAAGACATATCCGAAGATATGACAGAAGATTTTACTTTACTGCTTCACAAGGGTCAAATTATTGGCTGACGTCAAGCAAAGAAAGTAACTCAGGAGATTGCTGAAACTAGGATTAGGACTAAACACTTGTGTAACCTTAAGAAAACTGCTCATCAGTAACTCTAAACGGGGGGAAAAGGCTCCAGTTTGCTGTAGAGCATAAGCAATTGATGGTGGAAGCATTGGAAAAAGGTAATGTGCTCTGATGCATCCAGATTTACCCTGTTCCTGAGAGTTGGATGCATCAGGATGATAGAAGAGGCAGGTGAGGTGATGCACCCATCATGTCTAGTGCCTACTGTTCAAGTCTGTGGGGGCAGTGTTATGATCTGGCTGTATGATTTGTTGGTCAAGTCTAGGGCTGCAACAACTAATCGATAAAATCGATAATTATCGATAATGAAATTCGTTGTCAACGAATGCCGTTATCGAT
>JAOVVA010000009.1:2427127-2440588 GCA_028565275.1 Leiocassis micropogon | reverse complement strand
GCCATGTGTAAGCCGTCTGAGAAGGGAAGGCGCGTCCATGTTTACTTTGACTTTTATATTCATCGTCCATTTTTTTTTTTTTTTTTAATTAGGAACAATTGCCTGCACATTTATGAAGTTACGTAATCACTTATTCACGTGATGCAGAACTGAGCAATTACAGGAACTGCTCATTTCCTGGTGTGTGTGTGTGTGTGTGTATATATATATATATATATATATAATTATTTTTTTACACATGATTCTGTTTCTCTCTCTCTCTGGGTCTTAAATAAACATTGTTTACAAGCACGATAAGCAGAAAAGCATCTCAGCATGCACACTAGAGATGGGACGTTTGAATCATTTTAGTGACTCGGTTCTTTGAATCTCGTTCATCAAAATGAACAAATCTTTTTTCGAGTCATTTAGTTCATTTCGTTCTTTTGATCAGAAATAAAACAAAATTTTACATTTTCAATAAACAGACCACCAATACGTCTACATACACACATTTTGGCTATAGTTCCAGTAATGAAAATAATACAATGCAGCAAAGGACATATAATAAACAGAATGAGTATATCTTCCATTCATGAAGATATGAGCAGTATATCTTCCAGTCATGAGTCATTTGTTATTTTGAATCTATTGCACTGAATAGCGTCTATGGGAGTCACGTGACAAAAGAATGAATATTCGGACCAAAAGACTCTAAAGTAACCACTCATTTCTGTTTCCTGTACATGACCTACAGAGGTTTTGCGATGCTTTGCACATGCGCGCCCAGTAGAAAATGAATGATTTACTCTCCGAGGCTACTCGTTCTTCTGAGTCACATTAAAGACTCGTTCAAAAAGAAGGAATCGTTCACGACGACCCACCACTAATGCACAACATATCAAACCTTAAGATCACATCAGGTTGCCCTCCTGTCAGCCAAGAACAAGAATCTGTGGCTACCATGTGAACAGACATACAGTTTATGTATTTACAGTACCACACAAAAGTGAGTACACCCCTCACATTTCAGCAATTGTTTTCAAAGAACAATACTATAGAAATGAAAATTGGATTTACTTTAGAGTCGTCAATGTGCAGCTTGTATAGCAGTACAGATTTACTGTCCTCTAACAATAACTCAACACGCAGACTTTATTGTCTAAATAGCAGGCAACGAAAATGAGCGCACCCTCAGTGAACATGTGTCCAAAATGTCAATATTTGGTGTGAGCACCGTTTGTTATCTACTGTAGCACGGCTTTAATCATCCTGGACATGGAATTCACGGAGCTGCTGGATCTTGGACACACAGCGCTTCACCACCTTCCGCTTGAGGACGTCCTACAGGTGCTCAATAGGGTTCTGGTCTGGAGACATACTTGGCCAATGACAAACACATGAACATGATGAATAGGACACGTGATTTCACATGGTTAAAGATGTAGAGCTGATATCGCGCAGGGTGTACAGTACTCACTTTTGTTGCCAGCTAATTTGCTGTACAATAACGGCTGTATGTTATGTTATTTTTTATAAGACAGTAAATCTATACTATTACACAAGCTACACTAAATATATCCAAGTTTAATTTCTATAGTATTATATATTAAAGAAGATATACTAAAATGTTTGCTGAAGTTAAAGGGGTATACTCATCTTTCTGAGTGGGTGTATGTATTTATGTATAAACAAATCAAAACAAATTCAGATTTTATTTGTCACATATACAATCGTACACAGTACGATATGCAGTGAAGTGCTTATGTGACCTACCGTGACCTTTAAAACAGATTAGAAATAAGAAATAAATATGGAATAAAATAAGAAATATAAAATATAGAAAAACTTTGCCTATAGAAAATATACCTATAGAAGAAAAATACAAAATATAAAATATAGAAAAAAATCTATAGACAGAATATATAAAGAAATTTACTTCAGCCAAACAAACTTTCAGTGACAACCAGTCGATCCATTGTGTGTGGATTTGAGTGTTAACTTGCAAATATCATCAATGTTAACCTGTTAAGTAACATGAAAGTTAAAACATCGTAAGTTATTACATTATTACAAACTGTTACACCAAACAAACAAAAATAATTTTTGTATTTGTAGTGAGAGTTTGTAACCAGCTTATAAAGTTTCATTCTGACTATCGTTCAAAAGTCCTAGCTTGAAGATTTATCCTGTTTCACTGTGTGGCTGAATTGGACAAACTATCTTGCTGAAAGATGTTATGAAACAGGTTTAAAGATAACATTTGCACCCTCAGGATGTGAAGTTAAATCACTGACAGCCAGAACCGATCCAGTCTTAAAGTGAGTTCAGCACTGAGTTGTCCCTTGTTGAGAAAGCTGTTGAAATGTCAAAAATTCTGGGCAAAAGTTTGGAACATTTCCTGCATAAATAAAAGGAATGTTCAATGTGTTCACAATGTGTGAGGATGTGAATAAAAAAAATAAAAAAAGACCTCTATTCATTCCTACAGCTGAAAATCGAGAACTTGACGTGACTTGTCTTTAGTCTCTGCTGTTCTTGGCCACCCAAAGAATGGCAGAGCTGGGCGGAGCTTACCAATGAGCCAGGGGAGGGTCTATGCAAGTTGTTTTTTTTTTTTTCCTTTTAAAATCCGAACATGTCGTAGCTTTAACGAAGAACGATACTTTAATGTCTTATTATCAGCTGTGTTCTACAGTGAGTGCAAAAATACTAATGATACTTATGATTTTCATAACACAAGTGTATCATGTATGCTGTTGGTAGCGCACCATTAAATTTCCCGTTAGACTATAATCACCATTGCAGTGATCAACAGCAGATCAGGGATTTTATAGGACTCCATTTGCTGGCAGCTTCAGTGATTAGATTAGTGCGCTGTGATGGAAGCTGTCTTTCGTCTTCATTCTTCTGCTCTTCATCTAGACTGCATGTATTGTTATTATTTTTTTTTTTATAAAGCACAAACAGCAGCTTGACACTGTGGGTTAAATGTTCTAACTTGCTTATTTGTCCTTGTGTGTGTGTGTGTGTGTGTGCGTGCGTGCGTGTGTGTGTGTGCGTGCGTGCGTGCGTGTGTGCAGGTTGTGGAAGAAACCTGACGCTGTATCCGTGATATGCGCCGTCTAACCTGAGGACGAGTGTGAATCTGCACGTTCCCGCTCTCTCCTCCTCCTCCTCCTCCTCCTCCTCTCCCTCTCTCTCTCTTTCTCGTTTTTCCTCATTGTTGTGGCAGAGTACCCAATGTGAGTTCAGAGTAAACAGAGCTTCCAGACACGACACTTTTTTTTTTTTTTTGGAGCTGATTGAGTGAGAGGAGGAGGAAGAGGAGGAGGGAAGAAAGCAAACCTGAGGGCAGTCCCACCTTTGCTTACCTTCGAGCTGTAATAACAAGAGGAGAGAAGAGAAGCAGAAAGAGCCGGGAGCCTTGCAGGATCTAATGCTCGGTGTGTAGCCAGAGCAGGTTTGATGCTGTGAGATAAGCAAAAGATCAGCTAAACATACGTTCCCTTCGCTGTAACAACTCCGAAAGAGCAAGAAAGAGAGAGAGAGAGAGGAGTGAATATGGGAGTCCTGCTGGGTACCGTGCTTGTGCTGGCTCTGATCTGTCAAAATCATAGCTACAGCGTCAGAAGCCCTCTGGACAGATACAAACGGTAAGAGACTTATTCTGTCAATTAATAAATAGTCACATGGTTATTAATAATATTGATAATTCATCATCATCATCATATAATCTGAACTTTTTTTTTTTGCCTGTTTTTTATTTAAAGGTGCTACTAACTATATTGTTTGCTGTTTCTAAATAAAACTCAGCAGACTCACGTTGCACCACAGTGCAGTATAAAAACAGCAAATAAGTCACTTTGAATGCAGTGTAAACATGCGTGAATATATCCGCAACTTTCCTATGATGACGTAATAACGATACTGAACTGAATTCTGCCACTTTTCTGAGAAACTCTGATTTAAAGCAGGTTATTAATGTTAATATTTTGTGCCGTTTTCCACATTACACAATTATATAATGCTTGAATCTTATTGGTCTTTAGGGGTGCATTATTTTCATATAACATCACAATTAGCTCCTGCTGAAACATGAATGATAGTTTAATAATTCTGTGCCGTTTCTATAGAAACACAGGGGCTCATTTGGCAGACTCTCCACATAACATAAGATTAATAAAAAAAACTGATTTAAAGACATGTTGTTTAACAGAGCAGCTCTTTACAACCTGGTGATGTGGTGGAGATTTTTCCTAGGAGAAATAAATTTTTTAACGTTTTTAAAGGAAGGAGTCTTGGTTGTAAGCGCTCTCATTTACAGTTTTCTCAGTAAAATTACAGGCTGTGTGTGAGAGTAAGAGTGAGGATGGAAATTAATGTTTTCAGCGACTCTCGTGTAAGTGAACACTGGAAAAACACGGATCTGGTATGCGATTAACTCGAAACCATTAAAATATGTTTTGTATCGTAATTGTTGGCAAATCGTAGTGATGTAAGCAGAATATTTTAAGCATGGTCTGAAGTTATTCCTTACTTAATGTTCACTCGACACAAGAATCGAAATATATGTTGTTTATCACAGAAGTTTTCTGAAGCATTTTCTTTCCCCATATCGCCCTACTGTACATTTTTTAAAAAACTTTGTAATCTGACCGTGTAATCAAACTAGATTTTTCTTGGGAATCTTAGTCTTGAACTGTAATTTCTGACGCCCTGTGTTTGAGATGACCTCGATGTCTTTCATGCTTTTCAGATTTGAAGAGACAGGATGGTCCGACCCGAACGACTGCTCCCAGGCCAGGCAGTCTTTCATCCAGTCCAACCCATACAACTTCTCCTTGGACATTCGCATGCCAGGGGTCACCCCAACAGTGGTAAGGAAGCTCAAAATGCCTAGTGTTAGATTTATTCAAGAAGATGGTTGATATCTATTAATATAATATATAATGCATAGTAATGATTTAAGTAACAGACCTCTCATGTTTTTTTTGTAAGTTATATAGAGGACAGGATGAACAAATGTGATGGTATATTTCTGCGTAGTTAAGCGAAGGAGCTGAATTGCACTGTTTTGGCATGAGGTGGAACTTTATTTCTGGCCCATAACATGCAAACCAGCCGGCTCCATTGCCTACCAAGATAACATACGTTATTTTATTCACACGAGTAACATTAACAAGCATTTCAATAATTCCGATTTGATCTTTAATGCAATTCCAAAGCAGTAACAAAGCATATCATTGCATACACAGACCCCCTTATATGCCGGTGTAGTTTTAAAAAAAAATCCTTTTTCATCCCATGTAGTCGTACCAGTTCTCACCCATTGCTAGTCCTAACTTATTACGTTAACCAGGAAGTGCAACGGCTCACACGATTCCTCCAAGTCGTGAAGGTTAGGGAAGTGTGTTAACCTTAAGCACAAAAAACGAGTCCAAATGGTGATAAATAGGGAAAAGAGGGACTTCATCCAGAGAGCAGGCCAACTCCGTGACAGAGAGATGACCATGGATGGTATTGCTGGGAATTTGTTGTTTGTATAACCTTTTAAGACCCCTTCTTTCCTCACTTTTCTACTTCTGTTCCAAAAATCCAGTAAAAGCATTTTATCTCTGCCCTGCCTCGGCATGCGGCGCTCTGGTCCCGTGGCTGCCTCCACTCGAGGAAGGCGTGCACCGTGGCCTGGCCTAGATCTCCTGCGGTGTTTGCGTCCTCCGTATCGATTTGGCACTAATGCAGTCATTAAAGCCAGACTCACTGCTGCAGGCCGAAGCTAATTGGCCCTTGCAGCTGCCTCGGTCGCTGCCGCACTTCACTCCGTAGAGCATGGGAAACCTTAACGTGAAGGAGAG
Source organism: Leiocassis micropogon (assembly GCA_028565275.1). Classification (NCBI taxonomy): domain Eukaryota; kingdom Metazoa; phylum Chordata; class Actinopteri; order Siluriformes; family Bagridae; genus Leiocassis; species Leiocassis micropogon. Next base: position 2,434,751 of record JAOVVA010000009.1, on the reverse strand, counting down.
GGAGGATTTTCTCTACTGTAGCAAAGTCAAGGCACATTTTGAGAGCTTCTCTGCTTTTACAGATTGTGAAAGTCTCAGGAACTGGGGGAGGGGCTGATGGGCTGCTGCTGCTATTATTATTCTCCTTACAGCTCTATGACTCATCGGCAAGTGATTCATCGCAGGCTCTCGTTGATAACTCGGGCGGGGTGGGGGGGGGGGTGTGGGAGTGGGGTGCGATCGTAATATCACCGAGGAAACAAGAGTCGAGCCGGAGCACTTTCGGCTTCATCCATATCGAGCTATTGATCAGCCGTGATGACCTTTGCCCGGCTCAGGGGTGTCTCTGGTTGTTTTTGCTTGCTGTTGCTTCTCTCCTCTTTTGTGTGTACGTGTTTGTGTCTTAACTTCGTTAAGATTGATTTGGACAGGATCTGTATCTTGGGTCAGGCCTTAATGAACCGAATTGAATCTCTTATTTTTTTATTTATTTTTTCCTATTCTTTTAGATTTAACCTCACTCCAGATGGAAGCTAAAACAAGTAAAGCTGTGCTCCTGACAGTACTTCACTTAGCAAATTGCCCTGTATTAGTGCATTAGTTCACTATTGCCACAGCAGAATGAAAAATTGATTCAGGCTTGTTGCCCTAAAGCAGGAAGTGAGAGGGCTAAATGACAAGCCAAAGAGCTCTCGGCTGTAGCCAAGCAATTACAGCACTGCACTGAAAATGACTTGCTGTCATTTTTGTTAGTAATCCCACTGAATGGCTGTTTTTTCCTACCTCGTACCCATACACACGTTCACCTTTGCACCACGTCACTTCTGGTGTGAACCCGAAAAAAAAAAAATTCGAGAGCCGTGCTGTGACTTGTCTGAGCCGATCCCTAGCGTTAAAGGGATCAGAGTGAGAGACAGCAGAAAAAAAAAAACAACAACAACGGTTCTGCTTCTGGGCAGGGTTTATCCCGTCATCTTGGTTATTGGATTAAGTGCCTCCCACTTAAATCCAGCCCGATTGTGGCATGTTGGGCAAGGTCGACGAGGAAGAGCCGGGGTAAAAGCGTATAGCAGCGCTGTCTGTATCACATCATCCTGTTTGCTTCTCGCCTGCAGATCGCTCGAGTTTGAGACGCTCAGGACTGTTGAGACAGCAGCTGACTGAGATGTAATTATTCGTTTCCTCCACAAAGCTTAATGAACAGTGGCAGGGAAGGGTGAGCGAACCGTACGTAACTCATCGTCACAATATTTTGACAGTAAGGAAAGATTGACTTCAGCAAACGCGCATTGTGTTGTTTTGCCTTCAAGTGATGCATCACACTGTCAATTTCACCGCAGCCCAGACACACTAGGCATGACTCAAACACAAGGTTTTATACCATACAAGTCTATTTTGGTTGTGTTTGCGATTATACGTACATGCTTGAGTTGGGCTGCACAATGAATCACAGGTTTTTGCTTCTCGGCAGTTTAATGAGAATTAATAAAGTTGTTTATGGCGTTCGAGCTGTTTGTCACTAGTCACATTGTTTCCATTCCTTCTATTTCTTTTTCTTTCTCCTTTGTCTTCTTTCTTTCTTTCTTTTTTCCTTGCCCTCTTGTCCTCTTCATTTCTTTTCCTTTTCCCTATTTTTCTTTATTTCATTCACAATTAACCTTTCTCTTTGTCCTCTTGTCCTCATCTTTTCTTTCCTTCACTTCATTTTCCTTTTCTTTTTCATTTACTTTTGCTTTCATTTCATTTGACCTTCTGTCATTTTGTCATCACCATTTCTTTGATTTTTTTATTATAATTTTTTTATTTTAACCGTTCCCTTTGTTCTCGTGTCCTCTACATTTGCTTTTGCTTCTTCCCTTTCCTTAATTTTCCTTTCCCTTCATATACTTCCTTTTCTTTTACTTTCTTTTCTTTTTCTTTAATTTTCCTTAATTTCCCTTGTCCTCCTGTCCTTGTTCTTTCTTTCTTCTTTTTCTTTCTTTCTTGTTTCATTATTCTTTTATTCAGTTTCATGTTTGCCTTTGTCCTCTTCCTTTGCTTTCTCATTCTATCCTTCTTTGTTTCTTTTCTTTCCCTTTGACTCATTTTTCTTTTCATTCTTTTTGTCATTTCTTTTTGTTTTCTTTCTTTTTGTTGTTATTCCATGTCTCATTACTTGCATGAATATGTTTTTCTTGTAGTTTTAATTTGTCTTTTTCTTTCTTTCCCTTCCTAATTGTCCACATTTACTCTTAAATAACATTCACACAGTCTTGTTTTAAACATGTCAATGAATAAAGGCTGGTAAAGTTTGGACACACTTTCCAATTTCATGGTCTTTTGTGATTTTTTTTTTCTTTTTCTGCATTGTAAAACAGTGTTCAAAGTATTCAATAATCTCCTTTGAACAGTTGATATTGACATGTCTGCTACTTGTACTTTGTAAAGCCTTCATAACGTCTCTAATCCGAGGTGCTGTTTGTCAATTGGGGATTTTTGACGCTGATAACTTTAAATTAACTTCCCCTCTGCAGCAGAGGTAGGTCTTAGTCTTGCTTTCCTGGGATGGTCTTCATGAGAGCCAGTTTCATCACGGTGCTTGATGGGTTTTGTAAATGCATTTGACAATACTGTTCTTGCAAGAACTATTCCAGAACAGCTGACCTTCGCCCTAATAATTGACTGTCGTCGCTGTTGTTGTTACTTAATTTCGTAATAGCACGTGTTATTTCATAGTTTTAAAAAAGTCTGTACTGACTGATGTAAAGACTGATTCTGTAGAAATGTATAAAATACAGTGCTTCTGTGATAAATTACTAAATCTACTCATAATACTGTAGCATTATTTAACATTTTGGGCTTTATCATACTTCATATACAGAGTCAGTTGCTTGTTTGCATGTAGTGATGAAGTCTTCTTGTTGTATTGCAGTCTGACTCCTATTACTGTATGGCTGTTCCAGTGCCAACGCCAAGGGACGTCTATATAGGTGAGTAACAGCTGAAGACTAATTTATATACATCTCATAATTCCGTTAGAGGAAAAAAAAAAAGGGTATATTCATTTTAGTTTTTAAAAAAGTATTTGAAGAAATTTAAGTGTTTACATTAATGGGATCACCTTTTTATAATTTCTAAATATATCTTGGAGAATTCATTCGTGGCATTTAACCTCGTCAAGCCAGTTCAGTTTCCCCATATTGGATTATTATTTATTTATTTATTTTTTTTACGAGATGTGTTTGCTGTTGGTAATTCCTGTCTGCCTCAGTATATCCGCTGATATTGTCTTCATTTGACATCTTTGCACAGTCCGGCGAGACTGAAAAGATCTCATAACAACAAGATGACCTGTAACCCTATAAGAGGCTGCAGTTTCCTTTCGCTCCATGCAGTATGTCTCAGCTTCCAGGCTTTGTTTGTGCAGTCCCAGCAGAATGAGATTACCAGCTATTCAGCTGCATTCCTCCTGCACCATCACTAGCAGGACCATAAAGAGAGCGATTCTCCCGTCCTTTTAAATCTTATTGGACAGCCTCTAGCAGAGAGGGCGAAGGGAATCACATCACGCACTTCACAGCTGTAGCCAGAGCATTAACAAACGTGGTTTCTTTCGCCTGAGTGCTAGTTACAGCTTCAATTCTGCTTCCCAATCACAGTACTCCGTTTTAGTTTAAAAGGACTGGCCAAGATGGCTTTCTGTGTTCGACAGTGTTTTTCCCACAGCACTATCATCAAAGCACTCTGTTTCTTCTACAGGGTATACACCACAGGACATGACTTGGATTATTTCTTAACTAAAAAAAAAAAAAAAAAAAAAGATAGCTATTGGTTGGTTCTCATGTACTATATTTTCAAGTTTTGGATTCAATATACATCATTAACTCTGAGATTGAAGTCCAAAATTTTTTATTTAATTTGCTGTAATCATCTAATTATCTCAGTCCTTTTTATACGCATCCTTCTCTATTTTAGAAGATGGGACAAATGCACATGATCTTAAGTAAAATCGACATGTTTGGTAGTAAATCCTATGCAATCCATGACTGCCTGAAGCTTGTAAATCAGTCAACATTAACAGATGCTGGGCAACACGGATGCTCTGCCAAGGCTCTAAGGCATTTAGAGCTCATTTTCTTTACTTATTTATTTTGACTTTTGTTTACTTTTCTGATTTATTTATTTTTGTTCTTCAAATCCTGATATCGTCTTATTATGGCTCTTTGTGTTTTGAGGTGTCTGGCTGGATTTGATGTTTCTGTAGACTTTAAACATCATCCTGTTGCTGTTCCTGACAGTCTAATCATCAATAAAGACAAGCGAAACCAAACCTTCTGGCAGTCCTACATGTCCACACCGTCATATTCTCCAGATGAAACGGTGTGCCGTGGACCCATGAGCGATTTGTTTTATCCTCCACATATTCCTCTTCTTGTCACTCTGGAACACATCGCTTTTTTTGCTCGTCCATCAAGACTGAGGTCGTGCCTGTGTATTTTGTCTTTGTGGTTCAAGATCACTGAGCAGTTTTTTTTACATAGTTCCCGTTGTAACGTGGTTGACGCGCGGGCACGGCACCACAAACAGGCACACGAGGTGAGGTCTTACGGAAAAGGGGAAATTTTATTGGAATAATGAGGAAGGAAAGGGTTAAAAGGAGGGAGGAAGAGAAAAAGGGAGGAAAGGATGCACGTGTAGGTCTGTAGGCAGTGCGCCGCTGACATGCAGGCACAGGCTGTTAAGCGGTGGTGGTGGGCCGAATGGCAGAGTGGGCCGGCGTGGTCAGGGGCTTGGCGAGGCGGCAGGCGAGTATCTCCCGGACACTCTCATCTGGTCAGCTTTCCCTGCTGGGACCGGAGGCCTCGACGCGAAACACACCGCAGCCTTTTCCTCTCCTGTGGCAGAGTCACGAAATCCGGCTCTTTTTGGGAGTTCAAGTACCGCTGGAGCTCCAGGAGTCTGCTCGTGGCCGTCCTAAATGTGGTGATCAAGGGTGCCATTCGATCCTCGCCTTTGTCCCTGGTGCATAGCATCACGCCTCTCGCATACCACTCCTTGCTTTAGCATTCCACACCCAAGCTACACCTAGGCAGCCGTGTTTTATAGCACGGGATGAAGCGCAATATTCATTAGCGCTTCTTCACCGGCTGCCTAGTCAGCTCCGGAGTGAGCAAGGCGTGATAGAAGATTTAGACTTGTGCCACACAGTTTATTTATTCACTTACTACTGTTGTCATTTGTTGATCTGTTAAGCTATATAATACAACAGTTAGTTCGGACCTCGCAACCTTATTGGATGAGACTTATTCCAAAATTGATGTTATACTATCACTCCGCTTTACAGGGGTTCTTATAATCGTTAATTACACTAATTGTTGGTCGCAGCATGGGTCAAATAAGGTCTGTACTGTACGATATGTACCATAACTTTTCAGTTGAAGATTAAGAGACTTGCTAAACCTTCTGATTAGTAGTTTAACTTATTGTTTAGTTATTTCTAGGCTTGACTACTCAAATGCTCCACTTCCAGGTCTTCTTTCATGTTCTTTATCTTTACTGATCATTTAGACCCGTTGTCCACCTGCTCTAAAACGTCCCAAACTTCTCTCTGTGAGATACCCCATGCCCCTTTTTTTGCCTTTGTATCCACATCTGTCAGCTTCAAGCCGACAGACGTCCTTTTCAGAGGTCTAAACATGCTCGTAGTGCTAGATCTCACTGTTCCACTGTTTAGCGTTGAGCAAGTGTCTCTTCCTTCCTCAAAAGCCTGACCTCAAATTCACACTGGACAAGGGGTCATGTCAGGCTTTCTTAAGTTTATTGCATTATTTTTTTGTTACTTCATAGAAGTCAAACACTTGTAGAAAATACCACTTGTCTTTTGTCCTTCAGTTTATAACTCCATGCAGATTCATCCGTCAGCACTTTTGGAGTCGCTCTGCATAACAGCGTCTGCGAAATGAAAATGTAAATTCGAGATGTTTTTACAATATGGTGCAAAATATGGGGCAGAGTTTATGTAAATCGATTTATTTTCTACCTGCATTGTGATTTTTAATAAGCCTGAAAGTCACTTCTGGAACAGCATCTGTCTGCTCAAATAAGTATGAGCAAAATAATTTTACTATTGTTATCATAAAGGAATAATAGGGAAAAAAAGTTTGGATAGGGTTTTGATGTCCATAATTTGATTGCAGACAGTAAAAGGTGGTCAAACAAGCAGCCAGATAAAAAATAAAACTCGTTTATACAGGCACGTGTTGTTGACTCACGTACTGTAATGTGAAGCTGTCGCTTTATAATCATCCTCACTGTGTCCAGTCTAGTTCTTGCTCATTCTGGGGGAAAATAATCAGAAAAAAAATTAATGGCTTTTTAAGTATTGTTCGTATCTGTTCTTGTTTTTAAACTGTGAACTGAAGAGGTCTAGAATTAACTTTAGACCTTTTCCCCGCTATCATGTGCATGAGCCAGTAATCCAGTGGCAAAGTTGGCAGAGAAACCTTCGAGTGGCAATTACTTTTGAGCCCTTAAATTAGGAGATGAGTGTAAAAAAAGAAAAAAGGCTGTAATTTTCCACAGCATGAACATGAAGACCAATGAATAAGCCTATCTGCTAATTAACGTCATAGTGATTGTGTCAGATAAGTAATACAAATACGTGATGTCTATAATATGTATATTTTTACTTAACATTTGTTAAAATATATCTGCTTCAAACCCGAGCTGTTTTGTTCCGACTTAACATATGACTGTGTTAAACTAATTGTTTCTCACAGACTTCATCCATCATACAGCAGACTCACAGGACTTGTCGCTTTTTACGTTTAAATACAGACATTTAAGTCGCGAGTCAAACGACGTTATATCGACCATGTACAGCCTCTCCGGTAGTTTGTATGACATGTACAGTCGAGCTTGTGTTTGTGACTTTCCTTTTTCCTTTAAAGCCATTGTTACATGAAGCAGACCCCATCTATCACTATCAGTTGTTTGACACTGCACACACACACACACACACACACACACACACACACACACACAATCAGCAGCAGCATTCAGTAATGGTTTCTATTCCTCACAGAAGTGCTTCATCAGCCTGCCTGCTTTTCCTCTCCGTCATGTCAGCTATCCGTAGCTCCTATAATGGAATCAAACACCGTTATGGGCCGAGTGAAGGGAGATGAAGCTGTTATATATGGACAAATCACAGCAAAATGCAATATAACTGACTATCTGGGCCACGTGTTTTGCTTAGCTCTGAATAAACTTGCAATAACTCAGAGACATATACACATGTTTCTGCTTCGAAAGCAAAACCATGCCATTCTCCGTTCACAGGGAAATTAACACCAGTGAACCAGGAGAGAGAGCACTAAGTAGGTTTTTTTGGGGGCATATTGTGATTAACTTAAGCAAATTGCTTTTACATTTTGGGTCTCTCGTTGAGTGCATTTTATTTAGGCTCAGTGCCGATTAAATAATTTATTCCCTGTACACTTGTTTTGAATGGGAAATGTCTGCAAATATTTGGTATTCTACACATGAATATATTTTATTGTGATGTATAATGTAGCTTTCACATAAATATATTGTGGCGTGGGCGGGGTTGGACTAATAACCATCATGCTTTGCGGGAGGGGTTGTTAAGTGTTCACCCTGTCGA
>JAOVVA010000009.1:2410534-2426224 GCA_028565275.1 Leiocassis micropogon | reverse complement strand
GTTGCTGGTATTTTGGCCCATTCCTCCATTCAGATCTCCTCTAGAGCAGTGATGTTTTAGGGCTGTCAGTGGGCAACTTGGCACTTCTGTATCCCGAACCACAATTTCAGTACTTTAATCCTGGAATTTGCCCGTGCCTTCACGGAAGAAAAACAACTTCATAGGTGTGATAATCTGGTCATTCAGTACATTCAGGTCATCAGCTGCATTTTATTGCCACATAACATTGCTGAGTCTAGACCTGACCAACTGAAGAAACCGCTGATCATAACACTGCCTCCAGAGGCTTGTACAGTGGACACTATGCATGATGAGTGCATCGCTTTATGTGCTGCCCGTCTTACCCTGATGCTGCCATAACTCTGGAATAGGGTCAGTCTGGACTCATCAGACCATGTGACTTTTTCTATTTCCCCAAAATCTAATCTTTATGGTCCCTAGTAAATGTAAGTGTTTTTTCGAGATTAGTTTTAGTAACAAGTGTTTATTTTTTATGGCCACACAGATGTTTAGTCCCAATCCAGTTCTTTCCACATTGTGCAAATGGAGATGCTTTTTTTTTTATTTTTTTATTTTTTAAAATAACTATTAATCATAGCTTAGATTTCTACTGGACATTTTTTTAAATCTTCATTAAGCCTTTAAGTCATCTCCATTCATGATTTCATTCTGACCACATTTCTTTCACAAAGTTTCATAAAGGTTCAGCACTATCCTTACAGGTTTTAATAATGTGTTGGACAATTTTTAAACCAATTCAATATCATCAATTGTTTTGGTGCTTAATTAATTGTTTTGGTGCAGGCCATTAATTTGACTATTCTGAAATATTTTTGAGCTTTTTTTTTTTTTGGCCGGCCAGTGTATTATTATTATTATTATTATTATTATTATTATACTGAAAACACACACACAAATCAACCAATTTTATTGTATAAATAGATGTCCCCAAAGATGTGTGGTTGAGTAATTAAATAACACCAGGACATGTATATTTTATTCCTTTTATACAGTACTAAGCAAAGTCTGGTGCCACCCCCATTTCTTCATCTTTTGCTCCTAAAGAGCCAGGCTTTCTTGTATTTTTAATGTCATCTTGAGGAATAGTTCTCCAGGCTTCCTGAAGGACTTTTTGGCTCTCATTTTGGCAAATGTTTGACTCTTATTTTCTGTTCAATACCTGTACCCGACCATAAAAACCATCTAACTTAAAGCATGAACCAGTGATAAGCAGGTGCAGATGGTGACTATTGATCAGGCCAGTGATTAGAATACTTGTGAAGTTGAATGCTTGGAACAGACGAGAGGGGAAATGAGGTTGGTGCTGAGGTTGTTGCATAAACAGCCAATTTTTAAAAATTCTTTAAGCACTTTGCAGCCTGTCACAGTAAAACATTTGTTCCCATTTTATTTATTTAACATAATATAATTAATGTGAAGAAATGAAAGGTGCCTCAAGACTTTTGCACAGTACTTTATATATTAGAGCTACTCTGTCAGAGTCCTACGTCAGGGCTATGATTTTCCCATTATTGTGTTTGATTTATAGTCCATGTTGGGTAGATGTTTAGGAAAATATAATGATCTCAGACTGACATGGTGCTTGTGCAGAAGCTCTGCTGTGTGCTGCACCTGTTGTCATGACCTTGCTCTTGTCATCCTAATCAAAACTGAGGTGTTTGCTGCTGTATTAGTCCGCCTGCAGGGTAGATTACAGAAGAGCAGAAACAATCCTGTAATGCCGAAAACCAATCAGCTGCACTTCATCCATCTGAGCCATCTTCAACTAACAACAGCATTGATATTAGCCAGCAGTTGCAGACAACCATAAATATATCCATTGTGTGTGTGTGTGTGTGTGTGTGTGTGTGTGTGTGTGTGTGTGTGAGAGAGAGAGAAAGTGGGAGTCTATAGCTGGGGGATGCAGTGCTGTTTGACATGTGATGACTTTATCCTGTCTTCTTGCTGTCCAGGCTGGGACTGAGAATTTTCTCCTGAGCTGTGATTAATGACAAAGCATTGTGCTACTTCATTACAGACTGCTCTCACTGAGGACCGAGTGTTAATGGTTAGGGGTGGGTGTGAGAGAGGGAGAACGGGACTGTGAGTAAGAATTACTACCCACTGTGCACACAGATCCCCCCCCTCCTGTCAAAGAGGATGATATGGCCTCAGTCGATTCTCAAAAACCATCTGTAGTATCTTTGTGTAATCTTCTTTTAAGTGGATTTTTATTAAAGTGGGACACACTCTAAATGATTAGTTATTTTGCCAAATATTAATAGTCTTGAATCACGGAGACATTATCCTGTTCTGAGAGTTTTATACGAATAGTTAGTACTTTTTTTCTCTCGCTTTGCCCGTTTCTCATTTTCCCATTTCCACCCCACCAGCCCGCTTTCTCTCCTCTATCACACGTCAGAGAACAAACAGAGACTATCATCTGCTTTCTCTGTGTGTCCAGACATGTGTGTCCATTTATGGCATCTTTCGAAACTGCTGCTGCTGCATCACAGGGTGGTGTAATATCCTTGTAATATCCTCAGAGGAACGCACTGTCTGCCCTCTTCTGTGTGCATGAGCTCACAGACCCCCATGATTGGTTCGTGTCTCTGCGATTGACAGGGCTGTTCCTCTGAGAGGGCACGATTATCCTCCTATCCACGTGTCATTGTCATCTATTGTAGCTACAGTACATGAGCTTTCTCTGGTGCTTCAATGATGTTTCTGTGACATCTCACTCTATTGCACAACATTAAAAGTTCATTTCCACCATGTTTTTATTTATTTATTTTTTAATACAAGTGCTGAATGTGTTTAAAGGCAAGAGCTGAACTGTACCTGCTCTATTTTTGTAGTTTTTCATTCAACTGATTCAGAAATAGCCGGTCAGTCAGAAGAGGACATGAATTATTTATGACTCCATTAAGCTTGCCCGAAGAGAACGTCCAGTACAGGGTGTCAATCAGAATCATTGTATCGAATTGCCACCCCTGGTGATGCTCTTGTGGAGGCCATGTTGCTGACTTTGCAGTAGCGGGTTTGCAAACCGGCGGCAGAATAAACTAAAAAATAGTTTAGTGAACGCAGGGCTAAGGCATTTATTTGACAGTCAGCCTTTTATCATTTTACAGACGCCTATGAGAAATTACAATTCATGAAATTCTAAAATTGGGTTTTATTTAGTGGTATATGCTACAGTATGTGACAACATGCCAGTCTGACATTAGCTACTTTTACATGGACAATATTTCTTCAATTTGTGGATTCATTGAATTCCTCCTGATTACAGGTTGCAATGAAACAGTTTACCATTATGCGGATCCAATAAGATGTGTTTACATGAACAGAGCGTTTAATGAGGATATGACTTGCACAAAGAGGTTCTAAGGGTTGTCGAGCTTTTAATCTGCAAGAATTATAAAAGCATAAGCAGTAGTATTTTTTCCAACTTTAAGGGTGGGTTAGGCTTCCTATCTTTTCCAGTAAATCCTGCCTTCTGTGTTACAATTGGTTACAAGACTTTCACCTTATCTGTGATTAGTTAGATGCTTTACTACATTAATTGGTGAGTCAATCAGTCTCCTCCTCCACCAGAGATCGAGTGAATGAAATTAAAGACTGGTGTTCATGGAGTTTGAAAATCAGTACCAGAAGCAAAATTTCCTTTCCTGGAAAAACGCAAAATCTAACCTAAAGTTACCACCATGTCTGGCCAACATCCGCACAAAGAATATATTTATTCCAACAAGCGTGAAATGATCAGATCTAGTGTTTTGTTTCCATGTTTTACGGATTGGATTATCAATGGATTATCAAAGCTTTACATCACCTCTTTCATTACGATTGATGATTCTTTCTGATTGGGCCAGATCAGTTCAAACTGCTCCATCTGATGTGTTTACGTGATGGATATTGTCATTATTTCTGCATTGACCAGCTTTATTAATACACAGAGAAAGTAGTATTTAACTGGTGAAGAAAAAAAATTGTTTTTCCATTCTTTGCGCTGTTTATGCACTATGATGTTTTAGCCTTGAGCTGTTATAGAAAAGGATGGGTTTTGTTTTTCTTTCCCCTCATATCTAATCCAGCAGCCATTTCTGATGAGGTCAATGCGCAAAACTATTAGTGTTTAGTGGATATCAGTGCCATGGAATTTTTCTTCCTTCCCCCATTTGTTTTTGTTGATGTGTCACTGTGTTTAAACACCACCGAATCAAGGATACTAAAACCCAGCCTTCTTTAAATGTCCTTATTGTGAAGAAATGAATACTGTCTGAGATTCTCATGTATGTCAGTCTGAATTGCTAACACATGTCTGTTTCTCTCTTCAGTGGACTTTGTGCCCCATGCTTCCATGGAGACGGCCCACCACATGCTCTTGTATGGCTGCAGAACCCCTTACTCCACCAAAGGCTACTGGTAAGTGGCACATTTTTCCACTTTAAACTGAGATCAATGTCCCTTACGCTGATCTGTTTGCAAAAGTATTACACGGCTTTATGCAGTGCAGAAAGAAGGATTAGTTTTCCATTTTCCAAACAGTTGAATTAGCCCTTTTGTCATTTTTGAAGCTATTAAACAGCCTTGTTGACCGTAATTTATAAACTTCTAAAAACAAATGGAGTGAACAGATCATTACAAGCTGCCAGAGACCTTTTTAATTGATCTTATTTAGTCTGAAGTCTTAGTCATGTATGTATGCTTAATAAACTCATTCAGTCTGAATGTACCCCACAACAGAAACACGAATGACGTGTTGTTCTCCTGAGAGTGTGTGAGAGAGGCAGTGAGGAAGACGCTAATAAACCCGCCTGTTACCAGGGCAACCACATCTAGCTTGACAACAGGGGTTGTTAGAGCTGCCCTGTGGGGTTGTGGGCTAGATGAGGGAGGGTGGGGGGGATTTCTCATATCTGCATCAGAGCATTGCCTCTCCATCCTTTTGTCTTTGCTCTTGGGTCTGAGTGATAAGCAGCACAAAAAGAAAACGTTCCGGTCGAGTCCAGGTCGTTTCAGGTCAGAACATCAGACAGAAGATTCCACGCCTCTGCAAAGAAAACAGCACGCTAATGAGACCACAGCTCACTCCTCTGTCTCTGTTATTTTAGTCCCTGAAATGCAAACACACATTTATAAACTGTAAGATTGAAATGTACTTTTGGGTGCAAGTGTTTACTTGGTTGCTTTTGACTTGGATATGAACGGATACAGTGGCAGTCTTTTTTTTCCCCCCACCATAATCTGCCTCTGTTCCTGTTAGTAGAACCAGCTTTTGATTAAAAATAAATCTCCCTTCAATCCTCTGGATTCCATATTTTTCCCTCTGACAACATCAAAGATTCAGTGTGAAGTGTCTGTGAGGCTCAAGAATGCTGCAGAGGATCACTGAGGAAAAGGAGACATGAAAAAATAGGCCAGGTCATGTGACTTATCACACCCAAATGCAGCAAATCCAGAGAGCAGAGAAAGACGTCACAAGACGGCGTTATAGGCATCACCTAGTATAGACCTGTGCAGATGAAGGTGAAATGAATCATGTTGAAAGGCAACTTTAAAGCCATGCTTTTCTAAAAAAAAAATAAAAAAAACAACCACAAAAAAAACAAACATGTTGAACACCTGAAACAAACACCTTTAATAAGTTATAAGTCATGAAGTATAAATACTACACTTTTGGATTGATACTCCTGTGGCTTTTTGTTTTACAAGAAAAAAAACCATGACCTCTGAGTTGTTTTGCCTCAGACTTTTAATATTGTGAAATAAATACTTTTGTAGGATTTTGGTTGTTTTATGTAAAATGTGTAATTTGTATGGTTCCTTTTGTTCTGCAAAAATCAATTTTTTCCCCGCTGTTTCAAATTGTACTGCTTTTTCACCCAGAGTGCTTTCAGAGATAGAAACTACAATACTCTACTTCCAAAGTGCATATCTGTTGTCTTTGGCAGTGTACAAAAAGAATATATATATATATTCGTTGATTCAGTCATCTTCAGTAACCGTGCTATTCTGGTTGGGGTTGCTTTGTGTTGATGTTTGATTTTTGCTAAGAAAACATTGCCAGAGTGTCTTTATTTTAATTTAGATGCAGTATAGCTAGATATAGTCTTGAAAGATATATAATTTAAGTCACCTACATTATTTATAATAAAAAAAAAAATCCATCACTCTATCACTCAGCATTTCACTCTGTGGGAGAAACTGATTGTAAACATCAGTGTAGATCTCCGAGAATAGGATCCAACACAAAAATGTCAATAGTAAAAAAAATTTTAAAAAAGGAGAAAGGAACATTCGTTCACTTTGTGTGTAAATGCCTTTGGTGTGCTGTTTGATATTCTGTTTAGCACCTGGGGAAATCTAAAGACGTCCTGTTATCTCCATCAACCTGAAATGCTCTTTCTGTTAAAAAGCAGTTAAGCCAAGAATAGTCAACAGCAACGATTCTGTGATTGTCATTTCAATGTGGACCAGAATCTCAGAGGACCTGTTTTAATTGATGCTGTTCCTAAAGCACGTTTAACTCAATGCATCACTTGGTGTCCCAGGTGCTCTAATAACTGTTAATTAGGCTAACTTTTGGTCACCAGTCACCAAGAAAAACACATCTGATAACGTTAGGTCATCTACCTAACATCTCTAAATCATCTGTGTTGGTTTATTCATGGCCGCAAAGCTAACTAGCTTCTAACACAAGGCTTTCCAATGTCAAATCACCTTCCAACCCCTAAACAAGAGAAAAACGTGTGCATGACAGATTTCCATTACAGGTTATTTAGGATTTAACCCCAACGAATCTGATATTCTAAAGCGAAATCCAGTGGTACCTCTTCATAAGAGTTTATTCTATTCTGGAGGCGAGTTTTTTAGGCAAAATTTTGTATTGCGAAATGCATTTTCCCATAGGAAATAATGTAATTGCTGATAATCTGTTCCAGCCACCCAAAAATATTGCCAATATTACCAATTTCAAATATTTCGAATGACCAATTAAAAAAACTATAATCATATTTTTTCATATAAACAATCAAGCATCAAATCGTTTAGAAAAAAACAGTTAATTATGTAAAATATGAAATAAATAGACCTTAAACCTCACTTCACCTTCATTTATGATTTCTCTAGCCACCAGCTGCTTTAAAAGCGAAACTAACTGAAAATATGTTTATCATGCTAATGTAGCCTGCTGAGTTTGAAAGAAAATAGAAAGGAGGAAGTTTCACAAAGTTACCAGAAGAACTCATGTTCTCCAGCATGCTCAGTAAAACCTAACAGCAGTTTTACTTACAGTACTGTGGAAAAGTCTTAGGTTAAACAAAAAATGCTATAAAAAAGGTGCATTTCAAAACATTTCTACATAAAATAAACTTATATAAAAAGCAGCAAAGAGTAATAAAGCAAACACTGTTAATATTTGTTATTAACAGATAATCTGTAGTATTCGCCTTTTCTCGCATCTGCCTAAAACATTTGCATAGTACTGCATATATGTACGTGTATATAAAATGCATTTATTTATTTATTTTTCTATTCAACAATCAACGCATGTTAAATACAGTGCTCATGTTTGAATTCACAGAAGCAATTTTAACATAATGCATCAGGTTCCATGGCACCAGACTTGAGTGAATTTGAGCTTCGATGTTCCGTCCTAACATGAGGTCTCTCACACTTTTGTATTTTAATTCCCCATGATGTAAACACGTTCGTCCGTGTGATCATTTATTAAGCCTTCAGGGCTCTGAACGTGTTGATAGATTGGTGAATAATGAAACTCTGTTTGTGTGTGTGTGTGTGTGTGTGTGTGTGTGTGTGTGTGTGTAGGGACTGTGGGACAGAACAGGGAACCTGTGAGGATGAAGCCAAGATTATGTATGCCTGGGCCAGAAATGCTCCGCCCACCAAACTCCCTAAAGGTGATCTCTGTCTTTCTGTATTTAGACCACGGCCCATTAGAGATGGGGTGGGAATTGATTCAGTTCTTTTTCAATACATACATCGGCACATACAATCGACTTTTTTAATTAATATATATATGGTGCGAGGTTCAGTTTTCATAGTGTACATACAATTATTATTATTATTTTTATTTTAAGTAAGCCATGACGTGTCATGCTTTCGTGTCTGTGTATTGAGGATTTGGGCGGCTTTTAGGAGCATTACGGTCATGTCTTCATGTCTTCTGCATATTCTGTACTATCTCCACTATCGGGTTGATCGGCTCTGTTGAGTGCCCTGTTTAGCCACGCCCACCTCAAGCGGAAAAAAGCACTATATTTGCCTTAAAAAAAAGCGCTAGATGCTTTGACGTAATCTCGCACAAAACTTCTCTTCTACTTAACATTTCAGTTTCATTAATGGCGCAGGACACGTGTGGTAGGTAAAGTTGCTAAATATATCGAATGGGGATCATGATACCTAGAATTGTGATGCTTACAAATTGAATCAGCACCTACGTATCATGATAATATCATATCGAGTGGTTCCTGATTATTCCAATCCCTGTGTTCTCTGTCTTTCCATTTGTCAGTGCCTTTTCTTCTCTCTGTGCCTTTTTGTGTAACTCTTATCACACTGTCCCTTGTATTATCAATGACCCCAGCACAGACAGCTAACTTCTGAGATCATTAATAATCAGAGGAATTTCTCTCAACAATTGTAATTGCTCTCCGCTGAGACTTCTTATCAACATATCTGTACGGCGAAGATAGCCACAAGGACAGTAATTGGTTCCTCATACACCATATATTTCTCAGTCTCTGGCTCTTTCTCTCATTTCACATGCCTGTCTGATTTCACGGTTCCTTCATTTTCTCCCTTCTTTCTTGCACAGATGTCGGCTTTAGAGTTGGAGGAGATTCCAGGATAACCTACTTTGTGCTGCAAATCCACTATGGTGATGTCTATAACTTTAAAGGTACATTTTCACTGACGATCCCAACAGCAGGCTGGAACTCTGTGACCTGACTGACAGAATGCTGGCTCAGTGCTGCTGTTTCTCTGCCAAGTGATAATGAGAAAATAGAGAAATTAGACGAAACCAATTTGTCTTGTGGCAAATTAGTAGTTCTTGACTAAATTGATCTAAATGGTTTGTATGTTCATTTTTCTCATTATTAAAAAAAACCCATGACATTCAGGTTCAATTCATAATTCATACCGGAATGTCAATAGTTATATACTTGTGTTGATAAGCATGGCCTTGTTGTACAATTTCTAACTTTCATGGAAGAAATGACACGTAAAAAGTTTTGGAAGTGCCTTCACTTGAATTATATATAATAAAGAAATAATTAACTACATCCAGATTTTGTGCAATCACACAAATCTGGAATTGCCCCCTTTTAATCCTTATTTGGTCTTGTCCAATCCACACCCACCAAGGAAAGTGCCATCTACGTTATTCCACATACATGACCTCATGGAACCCATCCAGAGAGAACAGCAAATTTTTATAATTGGCTCATAATGTAGTTAAGGAATAAATGATGGGGTTTATGGAGGATGTTATAGAAAACTAAGCACCAGTGGAGTGTTGTGATACCTGTCCTGATGCAAAGCAGAATTACTTTTAGCATCCTTCTCATGGCACTGACGCTGAAGACTTATTGCGAAAACGTCTACAGAGAACTTCACCATTTTTGTTTATTTAATAACAAAAATTTTTTACTACTTTTTAAAAAAAACAAAAACAAATAACATATCAATTATAACTGTGGTTGGATTGTGTAAATGATCTACCATACTAGAAAAGTCCCTGTGAATTAATAAATAAGTTATTTGATAATAACCAGTCAAAACGTTTGGTCACAAGTTTTATTTTCTACATTGTAGAACAATACGCACATGAAATAACACATATGGCACTGGATAAATAGGCAAGAACAACAACAGACGGTTGTTATTTTAAAACATGAAGATTAGCTGTTCTGGAATAGTTTTTGCAATACAGTAGTGTCAAGTGCATTTTGCATCATGATGAAACTGGCTCTCATGAAGACCTTCCCAGGAAAGCAAGACCAAAACTTACCTCTGCTGCAGAGGGGAAGTTAATTTTGATTTTCCAGACTCAAACCACCAATTAACAAACAGCACCTCAGATTATAGCTATTATGAAGGATTTACAGATCATAGGATTATTGCATATAACTTAATTATTAATTTTTTCAAGCTAAGTTATGATGGTGATGATCCTACCAAAGGATGTGCGATTCCCTCTTCTTTGATGTTACATATGTTCTATTTTGATTGGTGTCTTATATCATTATCTTATCTCTGGTTTTGCTCTGATACGATCATACGTAATGATTGATGCAGAGCAATTTAGAAGCAAAATTTCCAGCTAAATTATAATGCAGCAATAACTGCAAACTGCGGTATTACTCCCTTGGATGAGAATAGGAGGCTACGGAAATGAGGCTCGAGTTTTCTGAATACATTATTTTGCCCTTCTGGGAGATACCTGTTCTGGTGTAATGGCTAACAGGCAGCTTCAGAGAAGCTTCTGACAACGCTGATCTATTTTTAACATTTCGCCCAGTATTTCACTCCATTTTCTGGATAATTTAAGAAAATAACTTTCAAACAGCTGCCCTTCTGGGGCGAAACTGCTGACCTACTCATTATTCTCTCAACCTGCGAGTATTTGCCCAGTGTTGTCAACTTCTATTTTGTTTTAAATAAATAATTTTATTGAAGGCAACTAAAAAAACCCTATAGGCACTACTTTTATTTCAGCCTGATTCTGCTTAGCAAGCCAAATTATAATGAGGTGACTTAGAGTGAATGGTTTGGGCTTACTGTGTTTTACCTTGGTTTCAGATCACCATAAAGACTGCTCAGGACTTACTCTCAGAATGACTTCCAAACCGTAAGTTTCCTTATCGTTTTTGTCGGTGCTGATGCAAAGTCTGTGCATGAGTGCATTTGAAAAATTGTTCAGTTTCAGTATCCCTTCTGGGCTTGTAAACTTTTTTCTGCTGTATTAGTATAATTATTTATTTGGAAATAATAACAAGCTTGGTAAATGTCCGAATTTGATTTATTTAAGCAGTTTCTTTCCTACAAACTGCCCATGTTTATTGACTGAAGCTGCATCGACTGTTAGATCAATCAACCTTAGGCAGTTTTTTTTATTTTTTTATGAAGCATGTAATTATGGCCCTTGCATCAATTATCAGGGTGTTGTGGCAATAATTGGACATTCCCTGTGAAAAGCAAAAGGGAGTTGCAATTTAAATAGGCAGAAAATCTAATTAGGGATTTAAAAGCTTTTATAGTCAAAGTCGATGGATTGCTTGACTAACTGCCTCACAGCAGGAGGTAAATTTACCATTTCAGTCCATCCTACAGTACATCTAGCGCTTAGACTCGTAGCTCTAAAACTGATGTTTTTAAAATGATACACGTACACAGGGAATTGCTAATTGTTAAAAAGTGGTACAGCGGCTGTAGTAAGAGCAGAGTGACATCACTGAAGCAGATTGTTATTGATCTGAGTTCAGTGTGTCGCCTAGGTTGGAGTTTCGTTGCTCCTGTCAATGATGCCGATAGATAGCTGATGGATGAGGCCGGTGGTCGATTTGGAGCTCTGCATTCTCCTTTTTTTTGCTTTTCTTTGTCCTTAACTTACACGCACAGTAAGTCCATTAGTTAATAGAATCACACAAGATGAGAAATAGACTTGTTGTTTTTCCACACATCTGCTCCACATTCTTTAACAAGCGGTTTTTAAAAGTACCTGTGGGACGCAGAAAGATTTAGCAGAGCCGAACAAATCCACGTGCAAAAAGCTTGGCGTAATCACGAGGCGCCTTGTGGGATTACAGACTGACAAAATGAAGCATGTAAATCCTTGATAGCATGATGGCTGAAAGCTATTTTGGAAGAAATCAATTTCCTTTATTTAAGGTTTCAGTGTTGAATGATTAAATGCTTAGTGCAGTGAAAGGATGAGATTTAGAGGACAAATCTAATGACATTTTGCATTTTACTGTCCAGGCAGCCCTTTATAGCTGGCATGTACCTGATGATGTCCGTAGACACCGTCATCCAGCCGGGAAAGACAGGTACAACGGGGAGCTGCCTCCCAATCTGACACTGATTTATATTTTGAGGGAATTCATTTAAAATGGGATCAAATCACCAAACACACACACAACCTGGTTCCTCACTGTCTTTTTTATTTTATTTTTATTTTTTTATTTTTTATTTTTATTGAGAATTCCCAGGCTCTTAAAGCTCATTGTTCTGTACAAATGTCCATGTCTCATTTAGTTTTTTGGCACAAATGTAATCCTTGACAGTTTGTGTAATGCCATGGTGTGACAGTAATTGAATACTTGGCATGTTGTTTGCTTCTAGTTACAAACGCTGACATCGCTTGCAATTACCAGTCGTACCCGATGTACCCATTTGCCTTCAGAACCCACACACATCGCCTTGGTGAGTTCCTATATTTACGATCCCACTATTCCCTTTATACTCTGAGTTTTAAACAGAAATTGTTTAATTTGCCTGAAGTTTCCATGGATTGCTCGAAAAAAAGTGTTTATGTGTGTGCTGTAGGTAAAGTGGTTAGTGGTTACAGAGTTCGAAAGGGAGAGTGGACGTTGATTGGCCGGCAGTCTCCACAGCTACCACAGGTACTTCTGGTCTACCTGCATTACACATATTAATTACATGTGTTAAGGGAATCTTCCATTGTGTTACAAAATCTGTAACATCCATCCACCAGTTTGGTAGTGTTTCTATATGCATCTTCACTAGACTTGGGAAAAGAGTTTGTAGAAACAGTTAAAAGGTTAAAGCTAAAAATAAGCTGATCAGCTTTAATATAATCAATGACATTATTATTTCAGGTCGAAGCCCATGTAGAGCTCTGCCTGCTTGTCTGTCTGTATGGCAGAACTCTATGACTAACTTATTAATAAAAGAAATAACATTTTTAAGGTTGAGTATCCTACTCCCTGTTCACCCCAAGTTGTACTTCTTTCGTCATCAGCCAAATACACTCCCTGTTCGGTAATTGGAGAGTGAATAACAGATGAGAAGTCGAAAAAGTAAATCGGATAAAAATGTTTTGTTCTAAAACAACTCCAGTGCATTAAAATTCACTTGTACCACTTCAGCGCTGTTATTTTAGCAGTGAAAATATTAAGTGAACATGCGACGTTTCAATTTAATATTGATATTTAATTAATATCTATTGATGCAGGTGTTTGTTGAGCAAGTACCCTATTCATGGCTTATTTTAAAGTAGGTTATTAATTCTGCCACGTAAGTGTTCATAGCATCGCTTTTACTCAACATTTTGATGGTCCAGGTTAAATTTCAGGCAGATATCAAAGTACAATACTGCGGTTGATTTAAGACGTGCCCACAGTTTGATGTCAAAACTTTCAGTGTCTAATCTGGCCCATAACTGTTCATAACTTCCCTCCTATTCAACATTATAATTTTTTTATGGCTCAGGTTTAACTTTAGGCAAATATCAAAGGATTGGCAAAGATTCGTTAAATTATGTTCAGTCAGTTTTTCATGATGCTGTGACAAAATCTGACTGGACATAAATACAGACATATGGACATACAAACAGAAAGATTTCAGAGATTGGTTTTAAGTCATTCAGTGTATGAAATAAATATATATAAATGTTTAAATGAAAGAGCAAGTTCCGACCAATGTACAGACAAAATCCTTCGTTTATTCATATAGATTTCCAGAGATTTCCAAATGAGAAAGTACTGTATATAGCGCATGTTAACTCACCATACATTTAATATTTATACAATATGATGTGAATTGAAAACTGTAGCTTTTACACCAACAATGTACTTCACACCTAATATATTTTATTCAACTTTGGAACAAATACAGCAAAATGTAAGTTCAGTTACTTTCCTGAAGGTTTCGTGAGTTCGATTCATCAACCCACGCTGCTGCATACTGTAGGTAGAGCTTAACCACCGATCACCATGGCAACAACCTATGGAACGCTTAACTACACATGGAAATATCTTTAAAAAGTTGCTTTTTACCGAAAGAGCACATCATCTACAGTAGATATCCAGTACATTCATAAATATTTGTCCCTAAACAGTTTATGGTGGTTTGATCCTGATCTTAGGTTAGTGTCTTGTGAAGTTTCTATTCCTGGTCACACTGCGTCCATATGGGTTTCCTGAAGGTTTTCTAGTTTCTTCTCTCCTCCGAAATATATCCCAGTGGGTGGATGTGCTAAAGTATGCTAAAGTTTCACATAGCAAATGTGTGGGCGTGCTACGCTAGCATCACTTCCAGGGTGTGTGCCTGATGCCCAGTGTTCCCAGGATAGCCTCCGGCATGCTAGCACGTTGATAATAGCCACCCCTGATATTTAGGCACTTACATTTGATGGCAGATGGCTTGTCTTTCTGAGTTAAAGGCCAGGATTAAATGTCATATGTGAGCCATGCTGAGACGTTACACTTCCTTCCATGCAGCGTCGTAGCTTAGACCCAGCAGGATGCAGCAGCTGAGCCGAGCGCAAAAGCACAGAACAGCATTAGACGGATTAGAAACACAAAGCAGCTCTTTTGTTCTGTCAGTACATACTGCAGCTCAGTGATGCACCCAACATCTTCATTTCGGAGTCCAAGGTGATGTTTCTTGTTATATGTACCTGGGCAATTATGCTGGATGAAGGAATGCAAGTATGACTCATTTGTTCTGCACTGCGGTTTCTCACCTTAAGTTCTTAATTCTGAGAAAAACACTGTTTGGTATTTCATTCCAAATAATTATTCACATGCTCTAATAGAACATGCAGCGCTATTTAGAAATGATCTAATTCAGAGAAATTGAGATATGCGAATGTCCCTGACAGCGTTGCTATCGATTTGTCGAAAAACTCATCAGTTCTACGTAGAACCCATGACGGGTTTATTGACCGCTCTGCCTCTTTCGTTCTCGCTCGTATTAAGATCACGATAAGTCAGACAAATACATTACACATCATAGGATAAGAATCTTCACCACTGACGTTATGCTGCAGAGGGGTTTTAGTGTCAGATAAATCCACTAAGCCTCGATAGGCTTGATTATTGTCTGCCATTGTGTGAGATCATTTTTTAAATCCATGTTTCATTCCCATCACCTACATTTGATCATCAAATCATAGAAGAAGAGACCGAGAGCAGGAGACAAAAAAAAGAAAAAAAGCAGGAGTTAAAATCCATTTTTCTGTGCCCTTGAGCCAGCAGTATTTTTGACTGAGACTCTGTGTTGATTTCGTATTCAGACCTCTTCACATAATGACCACTTTCCCTGTACTGCACATGGACCGGACCTAAAAATGTAAAATGTCATTTTAAATATTCAGTAGAGTTAAACTGGTTCCACTTAATGTCACACTTTTTGTGCACTTGCAGCCACAACTTCACGGGGAAAAAAAAAAACACCACCACAGCAGAAATGTAAATTCCATGTATTTTTTGGTTCCCTCTTTGAATTTACATGGTGAGTGTGTTAGGACGTTCACTACTAAAGGTGGATGGCTAGCAGGAGGAAAGCTCTTCCAGTTCAGGTTCCAGCAAGTTTACCGGGTGCAAGGCAAGGCAAGTTTATCTGTATAGCACATTTCATACACAATGGTAATTCAAAGTGCTTTACATAGAAGAAAAGAAAATAATCATAAAATGAAAT
>JAOVVA010000009.1:2386167-2405009 GCA_028565275.1 Leiocassis micropogon | reverse complement strand
CTGCTTAGAGACGTGGAAAAAAATTGCCTCCAGCTTTGCTAAGCATTACAGAACAGGAGGAAAGATCTCCAGGGCAATGTGGTAAAAATATATTAATTATACTAATGTTAATAGTTTTGGAAACAATGTTTTGTTGAAAAAAAATGCGATTCTTTGCATTTTTGCTTTTGAAAATCTGTTCTGATCTATTCTTTTAATGCATTTTTTTGCCCCCCTTCATCAAGGGTGTCTATAATTTTGAAAGGGATTGTAGGTGCATGAAGGTTTATTCATTCATTTATTTTTAAGCAGGGGCTAAAAAGCAAGCCCTGGCTGATTTAAAATATTTATGCATTCCCTTTTTTTTTTTTTTTTTGATTAAAAGAAATGCATTTAAAATACATCACAAAGTTGTAAATCTCGTTAAACAGCGTACACCAGAAAGCAGATTTCAAGGGTCATGCTGCGGTTGCCTATGAATCACTTCTGCTCTGATTTCATTACAAGCGAATCAGGCTCATTTCTAGGTCATTTGATGGTTTCTCTCTCCTCATTTTCAAAGACGGCGAAGACGCTGCCACTCTCCAGCAACCGAAGAGGGAGGAGGAGGAGATCCTGGATCAGGGTGAGTACACTGCGTTAACAATGAACGGCACCTTCTGATGATCTCAGACTGCACTAAAACACTTTGTTATGGCCTCTGTTTTAAACAAAAAAACAACAAAAAAAAGGAAAAAGGCTGATTTTAGTAGCATCCCAACGAATCAGGTGTACAGCATCACACCGTGCGATTGGACATGAAGAAGATTAATTATTCTGCAGTGGTTGTTAGCAGTTTCTGAGCTCTGCAGCTCTCATTCGCTCTTGAGGTTCTCCTTTCTTCCTGCAGGCTGTGAACTGAGTTTAAGTGACTAAAGCTTGCACATTTTTTATGCCCAAGGTTGATGTTTGAAGCAGTGTTGCCCTGGTAACCACGCTGGTATGTGAGGATGCAGGAACTTTCCCTCGAGGAGCTTCCGATTTGATTTCATTTTCCTCCCTTACCGAGGTGAATCATGACAGATTGGTGTCACGTTCACTGTCAAGCTCCTCTAAACCTAGTTGTGTGAATAAAGATTTGGCTGCTGGGTTTAAGCATCACTTTGAGCTTTGAGGTTAAGGGATGGGAAAGTAAAGAGTCAAGGCTTTCTTTTTATCTTTTTTTTTTTTTTAATCTCATTTCACTTTTGTTTTTTCCCCCCCTCTTTGTTTTCCTGATGAGCTAGAGATAACGAGAGATAAGAGTGGAGCGAATGCAGATCAGGGCAGCGCGCTTTGATGTTGTGAAGCTGGCGTCTGCATTTGTTAACAGCTTTTTTTTTAGGAACAGTTTCAGGATGCGGGCCTTTAATCCTCGCACACCTGCTGAGAGCTCGCTCCAGGCCCAGAACACAGCAGCATCACCACGTAATCAGCATAACAGAGAAGACTCCTGATTGCTTGTTGTTAATGCGGCAGAAACTCAAGGACGACACAGCTGAAACAGAATATATGATGAAGTAAATGTACTACAACACCGAGGCATATTTCTAACGCTGTTCTAATTTACTGTACATGTTAACAAGGTTATACAGATACAATAGCGACGCCAGTTAGACAAAAATATAGCACGTGCTTTTTTTACTATCGTCTCCTAAAATGTCCAGGTTGATCACCTTGATCGAGGAGGGTGGGGTGCAGCTTATTTGATTGACAGGCTGTTAAAATACATCATTGCACTCGTGATGAGAAAGAAGCAGAAACGTGCAGACAATGAGAGAGGAGGGAAAGAAAAAAAAAATCTCATCTCCATTCTTGGAACAGTATAAAAACAGCACAATGTGAAAGACGGCATTATGTGCAATTTGCAACCATAAACGCTGCCAAATAAATATTTATCAGCAAAATGACTCATTTCCATAAACCACCAGTAACCTTGAGGTAGGATTAAAAATACAGCTTGTTTAGGAAGAAAACAAAACTGTCTATCAGTGTTATATGACTACTTGGCTGATTTTCTAGTTTAATGACTTAAATTTACAATGAAACTTTTCCTTAGAATAGGGGGCAAAAGAATTCCGAATCCAGTTAATAAATGACTGACAAATATTCATTAACTAGACTATAAATCCTTTATTTTAAATTTACAGTATATAAGCGTATATAAACTTTACATTTAATTTTCAGTATTATTATATAAATGAAATGTGCCCACGGTCATTACTGCTCTTGTACAGGCAGGCAAATACTGTAAGATTATCTTATCTAAAGATAAGATAATATTAAGATAAGATAAGATTAAGATAAGATAAGTATATCTTGTCTTATCTCATCTTATCTTATCTTATCTCATCTTATCTGTTTTTCCTGCCCTTGATTGTCCCAGCGATATGTCAAAGATGTTTCACAAAAGAGGGCATGACGACACGAGTCAAATACTGTATGTTAAGGTGTTGTTCACTCATGTTGCTCAAAACTTAGCGGTGGCGTTTACAGTTCCTGACTTGCCTAACAGGCATGACGCGTAATGCGAATGCTGATTTTGAACAGTAGCCTCAGTTTTGAATCTTGTGGACGTACAGATTAGAGTCGTCTCTTGATGATCTGTGGCTCGTGATAACGGGACACCATCTGAATGCCGAGTGAGGTTATCACTAAAAGAGCATGTGTCTGCCCTCCGAGGATAGAGTGCGTGGATCGGTCAGAAGGGGCCAGGCTGTGTGCCCAGGTGTTTATAAACCTTCAGATTTCACTTCTGACCCTACCGAGATTCATCCTCCATTTGCGCTGCTTGTTTTTCTAGCAAAATAAACGCTCCATTTCTTATCAGAAGCAGCACCAGAGAGCGGACTGTTACAGGGCATGCCAACATTAAGCCGTGGCCAGACAAAATGATAACTGTGAATATTAGAGTTTCTAGTGGATTAGGGGATTGTGCAAGAAATGGTCGAAGTATTTGAATGTCAATAGTGAGATTAAAGCCCCCTACTGGCATGAAAGCCTTGAACAACTATGAGTCATTTGGTTATGGAAATGAGATCGGGTTTCGGATTTTAGCTCGAATTGTGCCATCAGTGAATTTCTAGATTTTCTTCGGAAATCAGGTTTTCTTTGCCAGCAAATGACACTAGCAGAGTAAAGAAGCTTAATAATTGAGCTGTTCTGCTGGGAGTTATGGCACAGCTAGTGACTGTTTTCAGTGTCATCCCTGCCGTGCCCTATTTAAAAAACTGTAACCGTTTAAAGGATGGGGAAAAAATATATATATTTCAGACCACTGATGACAGAATTTCTGCTCTCTATAAGCAAAAAACTACAGTTCTGTAGTAACAATCTGTCAAATTTTCAGCTGCTTTTCAAACATCCTTGTGGTAGATTTAAGACACATTTAGCTATTTAAGTAAGCAATATATATATTTTTCTTGCTATTTATCTTGATTCCAAAGAGCTTCATATTCACTTTGATTGTGTCATTATATAGAATGTAACACGATGGAGCTGTGCACGCTAACTACAGTAGTGCTCCACGTGCAGTGTGTGGAACATCATTTGACATTTATCCACTCAATCATTTGAGATGATTGCACTTTGGTGCATGCGCTGCCATTAAAAAATTTTTTGTCTCATTCTCAACAGCTGACCCTGTGGGGAAGAAATCGCAGCGGTACCACACACAATTTAACACTAAATGAGATGTGCCTAGTTCTGATATTCAAATCTTTTTAATTTTTGAGTTTCAGTCATTTACCCAGCTGCAGCTTGTTTGGAAGCTACTGTAGTGTTATGTCATAGGACACGCTCAGACAAAATACAGTTCGAATGCAGCTAGTTTTCGCTTTGGGTTTGTGTTATGAATATGTTGATCTCCAAGTGGCTGTGAAAAAAAAATATTTGTGTACGTTACCTTACACATTAAAAGCAGTAACGTAGATGGTAAAAACTAGTGGAAAATTACTACGAACGGAAAGTTGACCCGTCTTAAAAAGTTGCACAAGACATTTAGAACCAAATTGTTGTTGTTATGTTGCTGACACCCTGCACAGATCCCCACCTACACACCCAGCGTCTCTTGAGCTCACGGTCATCGTCTGAGTCACTTGCTGCTAAAACACTTCAGCCGCAGTGGGCAGAAAGATGATTCCAAGAGTCAGTGTGTGTGTGTACATGAGACCTTGCTCAATGCTTACGCAATCTAAGAAATTCTCTTTGTGCTTTGATTACACTGTGGGTTTTTCTTCTTTGCTTCAGGGTCTCTTCTTTCCACATGGACAATAAATGCTGCTACTGCTGCTTATAATACGGCTTGTTCAAACAGTGTATCAGGGGGAAAAAACAACAAAAACAAACTAGTCATTCAACTATTAGTAAATCTGTAAGGAAACCAGGCCCTAATCTACTTTGTTCACAGTTGATACAATGGAGCATCGTCTGCTTGTTAAATATCATTATTATGAGATGTACAGGTATGCAGCATTAAGGGTATGGCTTGATGTTATTAAATAATACTGCAGCCATATTAAAGCCATATTGCACGTGCACGCACGCACACACACACACACACACACACATATATTATATTACCGGTAATCAAATCCTAACCAGGTTATCACATTACACCAGTGAGGTTTTAGCCATAATTTTGCTGCACATGCATTGCTGAAGGACTCCTTCTCACTTCCCATATGTTTCATTGCCAAACAGATTTGCTCTGTTGCCATGGCTCCTCCAAACCAAAGAGTCACAGACTCCAAGCTTGACAGCCTCATTGGTCAGCAAAGATGTGTTTCCATTGGCTGCCATCTATCCATTTATTCAACCAACTGTGACGCTTTACTGTGCCCTCGATCGGAAAGCATTTAATACTGAAAGCTTTTAAGATTTTAGTACGTTGAGTATTTGGAACATCCATCAACCAAAATTTAAAAATTTGCATTTTGATGCATATACAGTAGCAGCTGCATTTTTCTAGACAAAAAAACCCCCATCTGGTTTTATAAACCACATAACACAGTCAACAGACTCGTTGTTTCCACTGACTGTTAAGTATTTTAAACCTGGACAAAACAGGCTTAATAGAATGCATTCCTGAGATTTGCACTAATTTAGTCAGCGTCTTGCTTTAAGAGTGGCGATGAATCAAAGATGCTAAGTAATCTCTAAGGATTAGAATAGATGCAAGCCCATCTGCTTCTTGCTTTGTTATTGCCCCTCACATCCTCATTAGCTTTTCACAGAACAGGATTACTGAATAACTAATAGAAGCTGCTTTGTGCAATATTAAATCCTAGCTGTAACATTCAGTTGAGGACAAGATTGGAGAGATGAATCTAGTGTTAATGTGTATGAAAAATGCCCATTAAACATTAAATCTTTTGTGATTTCCTTAAAACTACATTTGTTGGCTGTTTTATCGGTATTCATATTGCGATCGGTGTGTCAGTGTCATGTCTCTTCTTTGTTTTTTTTTTTCTGAGAACAGTCTACTATTCAAACAAAGCCTGGCCACTGGTGGACCGCTGATCGCTTTCCAATTGTAGACAGGGGTTGAGGCGTCAACTATCAATACATCTGTGCTGGGAACAGCCATATGTCCTTCAGCATCCTGGCAACATTAAAAAAGCCCCCCCTCCTTAAATTGTAACTAAAATGTGCTTATAAATAAGCTTCACAACCCAGAAATACAAATATAGATTATTGATAGTTTGGGCCATGACAACTGACTCAAATTGGGTTATACTGTACGTAAAACTCAGTGTTTGAGTTCTTTTTGTTGGTTTGGGAGTGATATTGGGATGCTTTTCGTAGATTTGGCAACCTTCTTATCAGCTTATGCATTAAAAAGCAATTGTGAACTGTTACAGTAGATCTAAAACGTTTACACAGCTCTTGTTAAAAACTGGTAGGTCTTCCTGGTGGAAAAAAAACCAAAACAATATAAATTATGTCTAATAACTTCCCCACGTTCAATATGATATTAACTAATAAACCACCCTTTGCTCTTAACTAAGCACATATTGGTATGACGGTTTATTCCACTCTTTCATGCAGACACATGCTTCAGATTTTTCTAACTACCCTTCCAAAGCATTGATTCTGTTTCTAAAGCCATTTCTTTATTGGGTTCGATTCGTGCTTTGGGTTGATATCATGCTTGAAGGTGGGATTTTAATTTTTTTTTTTCTTCATCTTCAGCTGTCGGCCAGACATCTGCAGATTTTTGCCAAAATGGGTTGGAATTTGGAGCTATCCATGATTCCCTTCATCTTATATACAGCCTCAGTTAAAGTTGAGGAGAAACAGCACCATAATATGACACTGGCACTACCATGCTTTACCATGGGTGTAATATAGTGTTTTTTTAAATTATAAGCCTTCTTGGTTTTGTGCCTGGATTATGCTCAAACAATTCTACCCTGAGAACTAATCTCTGCATTTTTTTTCTTGCCACCGTACCTCATGGCTCAGACATGTGATGAGAGATTGTCAAGTGCAGAGAGTGACCAGCACTCACCATGCATTCCTGCATAGCAGATATACTTTTTTTACTCCTTTGCTTTGGATGAGCAGAAGGCCATGGCTTCATGGTCTTGGTTTAGATTAAACCAAGAAAGTGTGATGAATATCCTATATAAAATCATTATATGTATATATACTCATTCAAAACCAGAACTGAAGCACGTACAGCAAGAATGTCTCATTAATAATTGTCTTCTTAATAGTTGCTTCTAAGTTGTTCTGAATTGCATTTGAACTGTATGGATCTTTTATTTATAACTATGAAGCTTTGTAGTCATAATTACCCAAGACATAATTAAGAGATAATTATAGACATAATTAACAAATTAACTAACTAAGCTCCTAAGACAAGGCTGGATATCAAATCCCTCTCTACTCCCTGATTAATGGCACTGTATAAGGTTTGTGGATGACTGTGCACCTGGGTTACCAGCTCACTGATCAGAAGGGTGGGGGTTCAAGCCCCAGAACCGCCTCGTTGCCACTGTTGAGCCCTTGAGCAACGCCCTTAATCCTGTCTGCTCCAGGGGAGCTGAATCCTGGTTCACCATGCGCTCTGACCCCAGCTTCCCAACTGGGATTTGCGAAGAAAAAAAATCTGTTACTCTTATCACCTTAGAAGTGGAAAAAGTGGATTTATTTTAATATGATTTATCTTTGTTAACTTCCCCCCCATCACAAAAACATGCAATTTACTTTTTGTGATGTCATTACCACTTGAGATAGTATCACCTGAGATGGATGTTAGCACCAAGTGTGGAAAAGGGCCTTAGACTCACTTATAACTGAACCACTAGCAGAATTTGAACTAGATTTCCTGAACAAGCTGAAAACGATAAAATGAGTAAGGGTGAAGATGAGTCATTTAAGTCTTCCTCTTTAATCATGCTCTGAGAGAAGTTCAAAATTCCTGTTAAAAAACGAAGCTTTCAAATAAATTGAATCATGCAATTCTTTACACTTACCCTTCTCTGATGAAAAGCTTAGGAAACTCCTACTCTTCAGAAAGACTTAAAACCCTCAGGCTTTCTACCATCCTTTTTTTTTTTTGGACACTAATCAGAAGCAGTTCTGATGAAGCATCACATCATTGAATTTACATCAATAAGAAGAAGCCCTTATCAAGGGAGACTTTATAGAATTGATTCGTAGTCTGTATCAAAACCGAATGCTAATGCTGGTTCAGCAGGTCAGATCCTGATAATGTCATCAATCTAAAAAAAAAGATCTGTTATGGGAAAGAATGAAAAGAAACACACAAGCCAAGCCATACACCTGTGGAGCTGTTTATCAGCAACAGTGCATCCAAATAATAAATGGGCTCAGTATTTTGAAATTAGCATAGTCTCTTTAGTTTAAAAGTATAAATGTGGTGTGGCATTGGATAAGCAGAACTTTTTTCGATATGGCACAGAGGCAGCTCCCTGAGCAGATGTCTGGTACTTGGCTGCTTGTGACCCTATCAGTTAGCCATGGGTAAGGATGGGAAAGAGGACATGTCTAAGCGTGACTGCACCTCCACAGCAGCCAGCTAAAGATGTGACACTCATTATCTCTAGGCTCTTAAGCTCACGGCTGGACAGCTTGATAAATCACTTGCTATATTTGCCTTTGCTGTTATTAGGACACAAATCCAGGCACTGTCAGACGCTTTGTCTCCGTGTGTTTGCTGGCCGGCCTCTGATTGATAGGCTCAATAAATAAGAAGCAACCTCTAATCGTACATCATAGGGGTGGGGCTTTGGGCCACAGTGCTTGTTCAGAGGAAGCGGGTAATCAGAAAGGGCTGGGAAGAGCAGCTGGATGAAGATATTATCATATCGATTGAAGGTGCAGGTAGAATATATACTGTATGCAAATATACACAATATACGGTACAAATATGGTGCTTGATGCTCCGTTCTGCGGGTTCTAAGTTTTCCGCTTTGCTTGTGATGATTTGTGTTAGCTGATAACTAATTTGATGTCTCCTCTTTATGTGTGGTGCAGCTTTTGCTGCAGTCATAAAGCATTTGTGGAGCGTTCACGAAACATGCCCGAAAGAAAAGTAGTATTTCCTACAGACGAGCTAACCTTTTCTCTCCAAATGACCTGTCATCTAGCAGACTGAATACAAAGTAGTTTCCCTAGGAAGAAAGGCCATGCATATTCTCTGTCCTTTTAGAATGTTATTTCTAGTACTGCGTCCCTGAATAAAGCGGTAATTAGTCTGCTTTGGAAAGGAAGTAATAAAATTTTTGGTTTCTTCAAAGATTTTACCCCGGTCATAAGGTCTTATGGATCAAATCTTTTTGCTTTAAAGCAAAGCATTTCAAGGCACAATCTGTATTTAAAAACCCGTTACAAACCCCTACAACAAGCTACCCTTAAATGTCTAAGAAAGGCTAGACACCAGGCATATTTAAAGAAGGAAAAGAAAGAAAGAAAAACATGGAGCTGGAAGTCTGGATTTTGTATGCAAAGAGGAGGAGGTGAAAAAACAACCAATCCTATATGAAGGGGATTAAACTATGGATAAATTTTTATAAATCTAAAAGTTCATGTTTCTGATGACAAATAACTCGGGCTGTCACATACCATTTAAAAATTATATTATAATGTGGATAATAATGACCCTCTAATGGTATACTGCTGGAGACAGAACTAGCATTAAGTAGTGCTGTGCTATTACATAAAGAGCAGAAAGTGAAAATTGTGTCAATTTCTTAATCAAGGAAATCCTGATGAGCTTATCTCAGCCAATCACAAAAATTATAGTTTCAGATCCTGTTAAAAAAAAATACTTAAATTTGCTAGGAAGCATCAAGACTGCACTTTGGAGCAATGGAGAAATAGTCATGTTGTCTAATGAGTGCAGATTGACGCTATTCCAGAGCCATTGGTGCGTTAGGGTTGAAAAAAAAAAAACTTCATATAAAGTGATGCACCCATCATGCCTCTGGAGACAGTGTTATGATCTGGGCGTACTTCAGTTGGTAATATTATGTGGCAATAAAATGAAGTCAGCTGATGACCTGAATGTACTGAATAACCAGGTTATCACATCAGTGACTGCCAGTCAAGACTCAAAGTTTGAAAGAGTGGCTCTAGGAGCCATAATACATGAACAATCCACCACATTGTGTGCGCTGTAATCAAAGATAAAGGCAGTCAAATGGAAACATAAGTGTGTGCAACTTTTTTCTTTTTTTCTTTTTTTTCTTTTTTTTGGCTGGGCAGTATTATAAATTTCATGATTTTATATGAAGATGAAGCAAGTGGGTTTACTGGGGAAAAAATATAATATACTGTCGCCTGTAGAAATCTTAACTCAAGATGCATCCAGACACATACGAAAAATATTTTTAAAAATTGTATTACGGCGTACTGATATGAAACCGAATCGAATTGTGAGGGCTGTCGAGATTGCCACTTGCGGTGATTAGTGAGGTAATTTGATCGTTAGTGTAATGGTTAGAAGTGATACATGATGCTCCGGGAAATCCACACGGTGTGCACATGATGGCTTTAGCAGCACTGACGTGCTCTCACACTTGCTTATAAACAGATATATAACCCTGCTTCTTTCCATCACTGCTTGACTTCTGTGTACAGTGCTGCACATCGGTTATCTTCAATCAGAGAGACAAGCAGTACGGTGACACTCCCCTGCAGCTCTATTCACTTGGTCCATTCTTCTTCTCCTTCTTTGTCCTTCCCCTCTATTTTCCCCCGTGCAGGTGATTTCTACTCCCTTCTCTCCAAACTCCTAGGGGAGAGGGAGGACATTGTCCATGTGCATAAGTATAATCCCACGGAGGCCCACGCGGATCTGGTGGCCGAAATCGATAGCATAATGCAAAAGAAAGACCTGGGCTGGCGCGGGCCCAGGCTAGGCTACGCACACAGGGACGGTGCCGTTCTGGTGAGGGACAGAGTGCACAAGTTTCACCAGTTAGAATCCACTGTCAGGCCTCCGGGGACCAAGACTGTACCTGCCAGACTGCCAGGCTCAGGGGTGGCAATGGCCAAAAAACAAGGTGGGTCTTGGTATCAGTTTACACGAAACAAAAAAAAAAACAGGGCATGGTGTTGTCTCTCTTGTTCGCAAATCCATGTGAATGCTTTTCTTTTGACACCCATGCTTTCCCATATCATTTCTATCATTTATCCTTTTTTTTTTTCGAGGGCAGTGAGGTCACCATGCATGTTTGCAGTATGTGGTCTAATGTATTAACTGGGAACAAAAACATTGGCTGAGTAGAATTTTTTTTTTTTTTTTGACCTGCAGTGCTGTATCATCACAAACCAGACATTAATCTCAGTGGGAAACTCCTGAGATTGTGAGGTTATTCAGAAAGATCTGGGCCATGTCCACAGGCTTTGTCACAGTTTTTTTTCCTTTTCTTTTCTTCTTTTTTGGCAAGGGGAAAAAGAAACAGAAATGACAGAGCTCTGAGGCAAAAATAGCAATGGCATTTTAATGTGACTGCCTCACATGTCATTTCTCAAATCCAGTCCCTCAAAGGTGCCTGTATGAGCAGCGTTGCTGTTTGCAAAGTCCGACCTTCCTCTCTCGTCCTCTCTCTGATACAAGGTTGGCTCATTTTGTTTCTGTAGCCTTTTTTTTTTTTTCTTTTTCAGCTCGGAAAATGTATGTTTTATATACAATGTTCTTGGCAGTTTCACTCAAGCAGAGCAATTTCGCATCAATATCTGGCATTCAGTCGCAATTGCATCTGCATTTATTTTCTGTTTGTACAATCCAAGATTCCGTCAAGCACAGAGCCCGGACTCTAAGCATCAAATTCCCTGCAGTGTCTATTGGATAGCTGTCAAGGTGCTATTGATCAGCCCACAGGATCTAATTACAAATCCAGAGGTTGGGGGCGGGGGGGAGGGGGGGGGTCACTTTCATGTTACTGCTTGTAACAATTTGGAGGAGAAGCTGCATAGTTGATTCCATATCTCATCTCTGAAATTCCTCTTCCTGTACATGTCATGCTGAAAAAAATGATAAAGGCAGCTTGTTTTGTTTTTATGCCCTTGACTTTAGAACAAAGCTGAGATATGAGAACCTGGAAGGGTTACACACACAACAGAGAGAGAGAGAGATTGTGCATAGGTTGTCCAGAAGCAAAGACTACACTTGTATGGATGGCTCACATTTGCGTCTCTACACATCTCTTCAGCCAGGACCTCAGACCTGTTGCGCTCATCTCGTGGCTGTGTATTATCCCAGTCATATATATTTTATGTTACCTCCATCCTTAAGATCCATGTATTCGCACTTAAATAAATTTGTGAATCTGTAAAACAATCAAAAACCGAGCACTGTAAATCATATTTAATGGAATTCTTATGTCATTTTATTTATTTATTTATTTTGGCAAGCAAATAGCCCCATTAAACACATCAGAGCATCTTCATATCATTTCTGCATGTGTATGAGTGTGTAGGCAAGAGACCGTGTTTATTAATCAAGAAGCTGGTTTGAAATCGGCGTTGTTATTGTTTTCGGCTCACGGTGATTTCACACTCCATTACTATTTCATGCCATTCATAGCAATATGAAGTCAGTGCAGTTCAGGAAAATAGTCTATGATGAAATATCTTAAATAGTTCTGACCTTTTGAACTGTAATTTCTTGGGCAATCCTTTTTTCTTTCTTTTTGTGCAGTTTATGTCATTAACATTTCCATGGCAAAGTAATAAAATAAAAAAACTGGTCATTGTTATTTTGGTGCAGTCTAAGCCTTAGTTTTTTATATATATATATATATATATATATATATATACAGTGTGTGTGTATATATATATATATATATATATAATGCACAGACATTCACAGACTTTTCTTTCTGAGGGACTGTTGCTCTTAAAGTGAAGACATTATTTATTTATTAATTTTTCTTTTCTCTTCTGAGGAACACCTCAGCCAAGGAGGGCAAGCGGGCAGATGCTCGAACAACTTTAGCTTTGCCCTGTGCACCTCAATGGTTTTGTAGACTGTCTGAAAACCAGAAAATCTGAAGAAAAATTTTTTTATATATAGTCTTTAATCATGCTTTGCTTTCTAGAAAAATGTATAGGAAAAAAATAGTTATTTAAAAATTTTTTTTATAAATGTCAAATACGGAAAACAAAAAGGGAAAATTTTAACATTTATAAATTCTTGCAGTTGACTCAGCAGTGTAGGAACGCAGAATGAAATTTAAATTAGCAGCAAATCCCTGAGTAGACCTCAGTGTGAACATGGCGAGGCCTCATAAACGGCTTTACACCTTCATTTAAATCTGATGCTTCTCCATTGCTCTCTCAGGCATGTGCCGAGCTTGATGACTGCCTGCCATCCAGCTAATGCTTCCGAATGATAACGATACACAAGTCGCTTTGATTTTCAGACGCACTGGATCAGACCCAAGTTAACAGATTGCCGGATTGCATTACAGCGTTAAATGAAGCTTGAGACACAAACAGCACAGCTCTGTGTTCAGATCAGGCAGTCAGCAGGTTTCTTCTCTTTTATGTTACACCATTGTGATTATGCCACCATATGCCATCCTCTAATTTGTTGAATCATGATGGGATATATTTAAAGGTCGTTCATGTATGTGTATATATGTGTGTGTGTGTGTGTGTGTGTGTGTGTGTGTGTGTGTGTGTGTGTGTGTGTGTGTGGATGTTTTAGGAGCCCATCTGGAGGAGACGACTGGCTGGCCGGAGGTGGCACTGCAGCTGGGTCAGGTGTCCGGTCTGGCTCTGGACTCTGATGATAACCTGGTTATATTCCACAGAGGGGATCACAGATGGGGAATCAAGTAAGTACTGGAACCTCCACGGGGAAATTATTTTCACACTGTCCAGCAGGACTTGAAATGAACACCCGCCCACCTGCCAGAAATGTGTCACTGCAGGGTAACGCTATCAGGCATTTGAGCAGGACTCCTTACAGTGCTTTTCAACCGAAAAAAAACAAAAACAAAAAAAAACAAGCAAAAAAATATTTAGCATGCCTGCTCAGGCATAGACATTATCTTTACTTATTTTCTCTCTTCTGCACATACTGTACAGTGGTTTAATGTAAAGACACCAGGGGTGTGTCTGTAATGTGAAATGTTGTATAAATGCTGTCCATTTTGTTTGGAGGAGGGCTTTGAGTACTGCCTTCTGAGATCCCTTTATCTGTGGTTGTCCTACATATCACCCTCATAAACAGTTGAGCTGGATCTCACAACCGTCTTTAAATCATTATTTGCACAAATTGAACATCCAGTATCGTACTGTATATAGTGTAAAAGCACCACCAACAAACTCCCTACATGCACATTACATCACTACTACGTCCTTTTTTGCACTACCTAGTATAGTACATATAATGCACACAGGACTACTTACCCTACCTTACAATCACTTTATGTACACTCTACTGCACACACTCAGGATCCCCCCCGCCTTATTTTATCTGTAAATTTACTGAATGTTGTGTAATTACTGTGTATAGTTTTTTTTTTGTACAGTGTTTTTATGTTTTTATGTTTTATCTGTACAAACAGTCGGAATCAAATTCCTTGTCTGTGTCAATATACTTGGCGATTAAAACCCGATTCTGATATCCCATAATACCGTGTACTTTCCGGTGCAGCAGCCAGTCCATAAAAATTATGGTGACAAAAATGCAGGGAAAGGGGTCAGTAAGTTTTTATTTTCTATTTTTTATTTTTTGTTTGTTTGTATTTAATGTAAAATACAAGGGAAGGTTATTTGTGCATGATTTACTCTATTTTTGCCAATAGTAATGAATTCCAGCTAGTCTACCATCTGTTGATTCTGGAAAAAAATAACTAGTTACAGTTATGCAAGGAATAAAACACAGGCGTAGTTGTAGTGTGTAGTGGCAGGAACATCATCAATGACTGGGTTTTTTATTATTTTCCTATAACAGCACACCACAAAGCTTTACCTCAGTATACAGTATGCCTGTGTGTTACAACACATTTTCACAATTCCAGAAGAATTATAATTAGTAGTTTGTACATTTATTTATAGAAATTATTTTTAGAATTAAAAAAAAACTTTTAAAGAAAAATTAATCAACACCATCTGGCCAATCAGTGATATAACTCAGCTTTGCAAAGTTTAAATGCAGAATTATATTTAATGCAGTTTCTGATCTGTTTCCCTTTTGACTGTTTGGTGTTTTCTTATTGTGTGTGTGTGTGTGTGTGTGTGTGTGTGTGTGTGTGTGTGTGTGTGTGTGTGTGTTTATTTTTTTTTTTTATTTTTTTTTTTTTTTACCAGTACCAATTAGATCATATGTGAGCACTAAATTGTGCAGTATAACATTCAGAGTCTAGGATTGGGAAACACTGGGTTACACTTTTAACTTGTTTTCCTGAACGTTAAAAATAAGACCTTTATTGTTTGATTGTCTAGATGAAGGTCATTTATGTCTTACATTATGATTGTATGCTTTACATTTCATATCCTAAATCCTCTG
Organism: Leiocassis micropogon; assembly: GCA_028565275.1. Taxonomy (NCBI): domain Eukaryota; kingdom Metazoa; phylum Chordata; class Actinopteri; order Siluriformes; family Bagridae; genus Leiocassis; species Leiocassis micropogon. Next base: position 2,390,017 of record JAOVVA010000009.1, on the reverse strand, counting down.
ATTTCCACACTTTCTACAGTAGATGGCCGTCTTGAAAAAAAGTATTTACCCTTAAAAATAAATATGTGCCCATCTTTTAAATTTAAATTCACAGACAGATTTGAGGATTTCACCATGCATTCTCGAATCAGTAAAAATAAATAAATAAACGACACACTGCTTTGTGCAAGGCTGTGATGAAGTCATTACCGCCCGCTGTGTGCGCTGTCTTTGTGAGTCTGTTCACTCAAAGGCCATTTGCAAAGTGTGAGGGACAAACAGAGGTGCTGTTTTGTTCCCGAAGTCATCAAAGTTGCTCAAGGACTTGTCTCTCCGACTAAGGTGTCATTATTAGACCAATGCCAGCTCTAGTCACGTCTGACTGGCTAATCCACAAAGCTTCCCCATGATCCCCAGGCATTAGTGTAAACAGAGCTGCGTGTGGAGCGAGTGATGAATGGAGGCTGATACCCACTCATAATCTTCTCATTATTCATCTGGGCGTGTCTGCGTCAAGTGCTTCTTCATATTTCGCCATCGCATGAGAGGACTGAAAGTAAGACGGTTTCTGGTTTGTGATGCGATCAGTATCTTAATGGCGCTTAATGGTATCAGATGCACTTAAAAATAGCGAAGCAAGTCCTTTTATAATCATATAAGTATGCACTGAAGACTGTCACTGCTTTTATATGTTTAAGGCTTTGCTGCAAATAACTGTGTTATAACTCGACAGTGATAGCATCCCAAACAAAGATCTTGAAAATCAGTCAGCAAAACAGCAATTAAACCTAAACACTTTTATTTTTTTAAATATATTTTTTAATAGTTGTTTTTAAAATTATTGGCACCTTTTATGAACATTATGAAAAAAAAAATCTATGTGCCCGTATAATATATTTGATGCAAGTCACTTGTCTTAGAGAATGTATAGATTACATTTATTAGCTTATTTGATAGTGTTTACTGTTTGTATATACAGTAAACACTATCTAAGAGGAGTAACTGTGGACACAAGAGAAAGCTGTCTAAAAGGGATGTCCGGGTGCTAACCCGGATTGTATCCAAAAAACATAAAACCACAGCTACCCAACTCACTTCAGAATTAAATGTGCACCTCAACTCTCCTGTTTCCACCAAAACTGTTCGTCGGGAGCTCCACAGGGTCAATGTACAGTACAGTACATGGCCGGGCTGCTACAGCCAAACCTTTGGTCACACGTGACAATGCCAAACGTCGGTTTCAATGGTGCCAGCAGCAAAAATCTTGAGCTGTGGACAATGTGAAACATGTATTGTTCCCTGATGAGTCCACCTTCACAGTTTTTCCCCATATCTGGGAGAGTTACGGTGTGGAGAAGCCCTAAAGAAGCGTACCACCCAGACTGTTGCATGCCCAGAGTGAAGCATGGGGGTGGATCAGTGATTGTTTGGGCTGCAATATCATGGCATTCCCTAGGTCCAATACTTGTGCTAGATGGGCGCGTCGCTGCCAAGGACTACCGAACCATTCTGGAGGACCATGTGCACCCAATGGGTCAGCCACTTTGGGGTGTTTTGGAGGAACAAGTCAAGAAACATTTTCCTCCACCAGCATCACGTAGTGACCTGGCCACTATTCTGCAAGAAGGATGGCTGAAAAACCCTATGGCCACTGTGCAGGACTTTCCCAAGACGAATTGATGGCCGCAAAAGGAGACCTTACACCATACTAATGAATTATTGTGGTCTAAAACCAGGCGTTTCAGTTTCTTTGTCCGACCCCTGTATTTCTAAATATATAAATTAATATACAATTATATTGTTTACTATATAGTATACATTTTAAATTGTTTTTTAATGAATTTAAACTGCCAATAATTTTGAGGTACAATTTTAAATTTGAAAAACACAAATAACTAAAATTTTTATCCTTTCCTCATGTAACTGGCTAGACAAAATTAAGTTAGAGCTATCTCCCATGTCATTTCTCAATTCTGCACATTCATTCAGTGCTCCCTATCTCTGAAATAGCAGGGGAGGAATTCTAACTACATTCCTAGTGAGCTACGATTGCCCATTAATTAGTCTGTTTATACACCCCAGATCATTTCCACTGAGCCCCACCACTAAAGCAGTTCTGTGTAGCTCGTCGATAAGGGATAAGCAGCCATTTTGGAAGCTGGCATACAAAATTATTGCACAGTCGGAGCTGCCTTAGCCCCTGTGTTCCCGGACTGACCTCGCCAGCTTCTTACTAACCAGCTGAGACAGATGGAGAGCATGTGTGGGTGGAAATGATTGGAAAATGGAAGTCGAGTGAAGGAGGGAGAGAAATGCAGAGAGTAGAATTAATGAGCTGGGTCTCGAGGTGGGGAAGGGCAGCCCTGTTAAATCCATTCATCCTCTGCCCTGAGCCGTTCCACATCTTGTTTCAGACTCGGGCTTAAATTTATCATAAGGGAAGAGCAGGAGTGGAGGATTCCCAGCAGAAATGCAGAACGGAGAATGCTTTTGTTGTCTGTGCAAGACAATTAGATAAAGGACTGATGGTGCGTCTGTTCCTGGCTGAGTTGCTTGGCAGGAATATTTGTTATGCATAACAGGTTACATTAGGGAGTCCGCAGGGAGGTTTGAGCCAAATATAATGATGGATCAGACACATACTCTGTATGAATGATCCTGTAGGCTCTCTTTATTGTCACGGCACTGTTTAATTTCTACACATTAAATCAAAGCTTCTGCGCTCTTATTGTGGAACTTTTTCCTTGTACCTTTTCATTTCACATTTTATATATATATATATATACACACAGTTGTACTCAAAAGTTTGCATACCCTAAAAGAAATTGCCATTTATTAGTAAAATATGACAGATAATTCAAAATATAATTTTTTTATTTAATGGTATTGGTCAAGTGAAGTCATTAATTATCACATGGTTGTTTGACTCTTTTTTTTAAAACCCAATGATAAACGAAATCACCCAAACATTAATATTATAATAATTAGTATTTCCTCATTTTCCTTATTGTCGTGTTTTGTTTGATAATTGGTTTATTATGTTATGCCTTACATATGAACTTGAGTCCTATAACAAATAAAAATACTTTTGTTTTTCAAAATAGTACACATCTTGCCTAGTACACAATTCTCTTAAGGTATGCAAAGTTTGTAGCATACAGTGTGTATGTATATATATATATATACATGTGTGTGTGTGTGTGTGTGTGTGTATGTATGTATGTATTTATTTCTACCTAATGTAATTATTTCTTTAGAAGCACTGATGGACTGCTTTTCTTTTTTCAGCTCTTTTGACAACAACGCAGTATACCAGCAGAAGTCCCTCGGTCCTATTCAACAATCCACCATCTTGGTGGTGGATCCAGTCAAAGGCAATGTGCTGAAGGCCTCGGGGAGAAACATGTAAGTGCAGAGGTGTCATTTATTGCTTGCTCTGTATTATGTTTAGTTATATCCTTGATGCTAATGAGTTTGTCTTTCTATGAACAGGTTTTATATGCCACATGGTATTACAACCGATAAGGACAATAATTATTGGGTGACGGATGTAGCTCTTCATCAGGTGAGAGTTTTCAGTGCGCTGACTTGTCTTTGTCCTGTCTTGTCGTATTGCGAAATTATGATTAAATCTATTCACCAAAAATTAATTAGCAAGGATCTCAAGAATATGAGGTGTTTTTTTTTTTTGTTTGTTTTTTAACTAATAAGGATTTATGGATTTACACCTAATATTAAATACTTTTATTTTATATTGTCACATAGCAAGTAGACCTTTTTTTTTTTTTTTTCTGATTATCTATCAGACTTTTATCATGGTTTATCATGTATTTTATTTTTTAGCTCGGATAGCAGATACTCTACACCACCT
>JAOVVA010000009.1:2339106-2358603 GCA_028565275.1 Leiocassis micropogon | reverse complement strand
CCACAGAATGTTGAAACTGATGCCACATTGAAAAAGGTTGTCTTTTGGGATTGGCCCCAATATAAGGCACACCTGTACACAATGAGACTATTACGTGGAAAACACAAAATAAGGTGTGTCTATCACCCCAATACAATTGCCTCCCTATCCCAAAAATGTCTGAAGTGAAACAAATATCGTATGTATGACATCCACTAAGTCTCTCACAATATCCCTAACTTTTTGTGAGTAGTGTATATGTGTGTGCTACATCATACAGTTTATATATATATATTATATATATAACAGTTTTAACTGATATAAAACCACAACATATGGTTGTGACGGTCAGGTGTCCACAAACCATTTAGCTCGCTTCTCAAGATGTTTCGTTGCTGACGTCACGGCTCCGGGTCGTGACGTCACTCCGTGGCACTTGCCGTGTCGCTTTTTGATGCGGCTCTTTGAAAAGTCGCGTGCACGAGCTTTTAGCTGTTAGCTGCTGCTGTTGATGTTGTTGCTCGGAGACAAGAGGGGGGAAAGAAATAACAACTATAGTAATAAATAAAACTTAGAGCTGCATTCACGTTCTCGTTTCGCTCTTTTTTTTTTTTCTTTAAGAAAATGTATCAGTATTTCCGTTAGCGAGGCTAAAGCTCAGCTCAGGTTCCAGCTGGCTAACTGAAGAAAGCTAGCTTTACATTTCCACTCCGCTTCTCGAGCTAGCCAGTTTCAGGGTTTATAAAGCTAGCTACACGTTACGAACCGGACCGAGGCGAGAAACAGCGTCTCCAAACAAAACAAGTATAAAATAAAAACAGCCCTTCTGATGATACAGTGATACGAGGTAAGTGAAAGAGCTAGCTGTGGGTTATTGTTTAGTGCTTGGAAAGGGAAAACACTGTAAGGTTAAGCAAGCTGCAGGAAGGGAGGAAGTCAGTACAGTCACTACAGTGCTGAGTTTGTTCTCTCTAAACACTGTTTCCATTTGTGCATGCAGACTATAATGTAACAGAGTATAAGATATAATATGCATGGAATATTTGCACATATTTGTGCTTGCTGCTGAAAATACAGTGTAGATTACAGTGTAATTAACTCATGGCAGTGATGCACAGTCTCTTATCCTCTTATCTTTGGTATCAGAGTGAGAGTGATGGAGAGTTTGGAGTTTCAATAAAAAGGAAATCTCTTCAGGTTGCTGTGGTGTGCTGACGACACTAAACAAATGAAATTCAAACTCGCTGATCGAGTACTCAACCCTTAAAAAAAACATAAACAAGTAGAGAGTAGGTATGTTTGGTATTTCAGGCATGTTTCGGTCATGCTTTTGTGCGACATGTCCAGACCATCTCTGTGTTTCGAGCCAGTGACAGATGGCCACCGAGAATCTCCGCCCGTTGCCTGTGTTTTGATAATCGTCCATGTTTTGACTAGCATGAGTCCAGATGGAGGTTTAAGTATTCAGCTTTACTCAGGTTGGTGTGTTGCATGGACTAAAGTCTATACAGCTTGAGTGGAAAATCATATTTCAGTACGATACACAAGTTCTGGGACATTGAAAGCTCAGTGATCGGTTTCTCGCCTGCCATGCAAAAGGCCCGGGTCCTGGGTCCCGGATTCCCACACCCAATGCCCAAATTCCAGTCACTGGATGCAGTTCCGGTCCCAAGGTCGGATAAAATGTAAGTGTTGCATCAGGAAGGGTATCCGGCGTAAAACCAGTGTCAAGTTGTTGTGCGGCTCGGACGGGAGCAGACGAAAAACGTATACAATACAACAATTTATCTACATGCTCATACTAAAGATCTTTCCAAAACTCTTAGCATACAGTATATTATAAATTTCTAAAAGAGGAAGGATTTCTAATTTGCCATCAAAGAAGAATAATGCACAAATCATCAGTATTTCAGAAGAACACAGATTCCCTTTTGAGTCTGATTCCCCTCAAACGTTCTTCCTCATTGAGTTCTTCCTTCCTTCGGGTCACCTCCAACTTGCTCATTAGTAATACTGTATCTCATACCTTCAGGGTTGGTGGTTTGAATCGCACCATGTTCTTCAATAGCACGTTCTTCTTGTGCTTGCTGTTTTTCCTTCTGATCACAGAGGAGGAAAAGGCGGGGTGTTGTAGATTGATTGGCGTAGTCCTCAGGAATGTAAATTCTTTAGCAGCGTTGATTACTGGTGTGAAAGTTATAGGTTGTTGTGGCCAACCATTACTGAATGGATGGATGTATAAAATAAAATAATATAATATATAATATATAATAAAATAAAATCAAGTTGAACTGATCGTAGATTAAGCATTCATTCAGGTGGTGGAGCTACATCATCAAAAAATAGAAATTAACAAATTTGTTTATTCATCATTATCAATTTCAACTGACTTTAATTTGAATAGGATTTTATTATACAGTATGGTATAAATGTCATAGTAGTTAGCACCGTGGCTTTGTGCCTTCAGGGTTGAGTGTTCAATTCCCGTCTCCGGTTTGTGTGGGTGGAGTTTGCATGTTCTCCCCATGCATGGTGAATTTCCTCTGGTTACCCTGGGTTCCTCCCGCAGTCCACAGCCCTAGTTCAACGTTTGCAAATTGCCCGTTTTGTGTGTTTGTGGGCCCTGCGAAGGATTTGCACCCTGTCCAGGGTGTACCCCGCCTCGTGCCCAAAGTCACCTGGGGTAAGCGGTATAGATATAAGATGAATGAATGAATGAATGAATGAAAAAATGAAGGAAAAAAATATTTTCATCTTTTGTCTGAGTCGGATGGCTGTAAATTCCGGAACTCTAGAAATTCCGGAATCCTAGGAACTCTGCTCATAAGGTGAGAAAACCCCAAGTTCTCAGCACTCACTGTCATGGTTTGGGTGTTGAGGGGAAACCATGCCGAGAAACCATGCAGACACTGCACCCCGGGCTCACAATCAAACTCTGGAGCTGAACCAACATGACACCCGTGGTGACATTGCTATCATATTGTGTACTGTACATCATTGTCATATTATTCAACGACAGTGGTATTTATTATCTTCACCAAAAAAAAAAAAAAATTGAAGCGAGTGATAAGAAAGTAGGACAAATCAAACAATCGAGTCCAAAGAGCTGGTTGATACTGTGAGTTCCTGTGAGTCAGTGTGTTTGAAATACTGATGATTTGTGCATTATTCTTCAAAAGCATGTTGTATTATAATTTATAACACAGCACCGTTGATCGGAAGGTATTAATCATTTTCTACAAGAGCAGCTTTCACAGTAGTGTTGACTGTAATTCAAAGTCCAGGTTTATAGTAACATGCTCAGTCTAATATGGGCTTGTTTCTATAGGAACAACTCACACAGATGATGGTTAGGTGAAAGCTGTTTATAGCTGCTTTTGCATGAGGGAAAGCAGTAGACTGATTTGCATCAGAAATGATATTCAACACCATTAAATGTAACTGTAAATAGATATTATTATTATTATTATTATCACTATTATTATTATAAAAAAAATATTATTATTATTATTATTATCATCGATTTGCCGTGTTATTAGAAGAATTAAACACACCAGGACATGCTGTAATCGCAAAGTCAACCTTGACATAGTTAATTATTATTTTCCAGTAGTGTCATGCTCTGTCATGCTTTCTTCCAAAATAATTTTGTAATATCAATTATTGTCCCCACCCCAAGTTAGCTTGGCACTTTTCCAGTTTCCAAATGCCTTTCGACTTTTACTCTGACCTACTCGCTGATTAAAAAATGAACCACAATCTTGGCTGCACGATTTAATCTTAAAAAAAAACCAAATATATTATTTTTATTATTTCAACAGTTTTTTTGACCCACACACGATTGCGATTTAAACTGTTAAACAACTATTAAGTTTATCATTTAGGTTTTAGGCATATTTATCTAAGCTAACAGGTAACAATAGCACGATTGATCACATTAAGAAGACGTTTGCCAACATTTATTAAGCACCTCAACAGTTTAAGGAAATAAACAACATATTCATATAGTTTATGTAATAAATTCCAGCCTTTTTCAATTAGATAATTGTGTTGGGTACATATTTTAATGTGATCACTTTACTCTGAAAGGGTTGATACTTTCTGAGTTTTCGGTTTATTCTGCAATTTTTGCCGTTTTTTTTTTAATCTGAGGCAGAGGAATGAGGTCTGAGGACGTTCCAAGTAAATGTCAGAGAGTGCTGTCAGCAGTTGGGGAACATGAACTGAATGTTTTCTTTAGTGTGGGATAGTTCAGTTAGAACTCTGCTGTAGTCCACCAGTCTGATATTTTCTTGAATTTGGTGTGGGTGTGGACATGGGTGTGGACATGGGTGTGGACATGGGTGTGGACATGGGTGTGGACATGGGTGTGGAAGGATCGGTGTGGATGTTTTTGTGGATGTGGTTATGGATGTGGCTGAATGTGAAAGTGGTTGGGGGTGTGATTATGGTGAAGGAAGTGGGTGTGGCTGAGTGTGGTTGTGGGCGTGGCCGGTTGTGGGTGTGAAATTAATTGTGGATGTTGCTGGGTGTGGAAGTGGCTGTGGATGTAGAAGTGATTGTGGGTGTGGATGTGGGTGTGGCTGGGGGTGTAGCTGTGGTTACATGACTAAACTTAATGAATGATGAAATATTCCTGAAGTAATGGTAATCTATAGAGAAATTTCTTTACTTTTTTCTATTAATATCGATAAAGAAAATCTTGTTTCGGTGACACATTTCGCCTCCTGCACTTAGACTTGTAGTTATAAGTTATCCATAAATGCTTAGTCATTATTGGCTAATATATATTATATGCATTCTGAGTAACAACTGAAAAACTGAGCATAGGCGTTATGATTTATTACATGGATGTTTATAAGAGTAACTTTCATACAGGATGTGTTTCATCCTCTGTGGAATTCCTGATCGTACAGGCTGTGTGATTAATCTGCCACACCCGATAGGAAAAAGAAAAAAAGAGTTCTCTGAAGCACTTTAATTTTACTGAGAGAGGTTCTGGGAACTGGCTCTGTTGATATAAGCGAAATCCATTTGTTTTTATCTTTTTCATCAAGCAAAAGGTGAAATTTTTATTTAGCTCTCCGAGTGTGTCTGTGTGTTTCTTTTCTTTCTTTTTTATATTAAACTGAAGAACATTCCCATGGCTCGCTGTAAAGAACAGGAAAGAGGCAAAGGCCCGGCAGCTCGGCTCTTCTAACCGTGCCGGCTTATGACCCGGCGCTGGGAGCTGCTCCATTCTCCTCCTGCCCTGTTGAGCCGAAGGGCAGGGCACAGCACGGGAGTTTGGCTTGGCACCGCGGCCCAGCAAGCACAAGGCGCAGCGGGTCGGAGATATGTCGGAGACCGAGGATGCTGATCACCCTCGCTTCTTCGTTGGTGCTGATGAAGGAGAAGGGGAGGAGCTGCTGGACCCGGGCCGAGTGCTGGGCTACGACTGCCTCTATGAGCATGTTGAAGAGGAAGACGAAGATGCGGACGAGGAAGAGTATGACTCGGTATGTTGGATTACTGTATTAATTCTGCCTGTCTTCATATAGTACACAGTACTGTAGCTCTAGTGTGTTTCCCAGGCCTGTGATGGCTAATGTAAGGTTAATAACAGATGGTGAGCATCTATGGTGACGTGTTACATAAACCTGAAAATTACTTAATGTTGTGTTAGTAGATCATTCTGACTGGGGAGTTTCGTCATCAGGGACCCCCAATACGATAGCACGATATCAAGGTGCCGATTAGGTTTTTATTGCGATTTTGTAAGCATCACGATTTTATAAAAATCCCGATTCCATATTGTGTGTTTTTTTTTTTTTTCATATTTTGTTACAATCGTAAACAAATTTAGCTAATCGATTAGTTTAGAGAATGCCACCTGCAGGATTATTGAGGAACATCAACATATATGAATAAAAATTAATAAAATTCATTAAAAAATTACTAATTCAAAAAATTTTTTGGGAGTCAGTGTGCCAGTACATGAATAGCCACATGAAAGAATCATGATACATTACTGAATGTATTTTTCCCCATCTCTAGTTGTTACTGCATCAAGCTGCATCTCAATAATCTATAGAGAAATTTCTTTACTTTTCCGTGACACGTTTCGCCTAATGCACTCAGATTGACTTGTAGTTATAAGTTACTCAAAAGTGCTTAGTCATTATTGGCTAATAAATATTATATGCCTTCTGGGTAACGACTGTAAAACTGATCATACTGAGCAAGTGTGTTTTGTTGAAGTGTACAATCCCAAACTAGAACATTTGATTTGCAAATTTTTGCAAATAGCCTACTAGCCTATCAAATCAACTCACCTGATTTATTAAAAAAAAAGAAAAAAAAGGAGAATAGAGAATAGCTTTGAGTTTGTGCTATATGTCTAACTGTGCTCACCGTACAAGCCTCTGGAGGCAGTGTTATGATCTGCGGTGGCTTCAGATGGTCAGGTCTAGATTCGGCAATGTTGTGTGGCAATAAAAATAAAAGTCTACTGATGACCTGAATGTACTGAATGACCAGGACTCAAACTATGACAGGAATTATTATTTAACACATCAATTTCCCTTTGTAATGTGTGCTGTAATGTGAACTAATGGCAGCTGAACAAAAAAATCTTAGTGGGTGCAACTTTTTTTACGGCTAAGCAGTGATGACTTGGTCAGATCGTTATGTTATGTGGAAATAAAAATGAAGTCAGCTGATGACCTGAATGTACTGTTTTTTTTTTTTTGTTTGTTTTTTCCCCCCCTGATGACAATGCCAAGATTCATCAGACTCGCATTGTGAAAGAGTGCTTACGGAAACATGAGGAATCATTTTCCAGACATGAATCGACCCACCATAAAGTTAAAAGTAAAATTTAACGATTTAAACTTTAACTTTAAGTGTGTGCCTATTTTTATTTATTTTTTTATTTTTTATTTTGGCCAGTCATAAATTAATGGTTGTTCTTTTTATCTGGCAATCAAATACATTACAGTTGCAGTGGATTGAGATTAGTTTAAAGACTTTTTTTTTTTTTTTCAATTAAAGGGCTTTTATTTGAAATAAATCATTCTAAATTGTAAAAAAAAAATAAAAGCTAGGACATTTATCCTGGTGGTTTGCAAGTTCAATGACCGTATAAATCTTGTGGCATACTTTTGTTGATGTATTTATCCAAATAAGCATTTGGCACAATAAAACACAGCATTCAAAAATTATAATTTTTTTTATATTACATAGCCTGTCGTAGGGTGACAACCATGTCTGCCCTCTTAAGCGTTTCACCAGCTGCTGAGGTTAAATTGCTGGACTAAATTGAGCACTAAAATGGGCTGTTCATTCCATCCCGCAGCCTCCAGAGAGACAGATAGTGGTAGGAATCTGTGCCATGGCCAAGAAATCCAAGTCCAAGCCGATGAAGGAGATCCTGGAGCGTCTCTGTCTGTTCAAATACATCACGGTGGTCACGTTCGAGGAGGAGGTCATCCTAAACGAGCCTGTGGAGAACTGGCCACTGTGCGACTGTCTTATTTCATTCCACTCCAAAGGTGAGCGAGGTGGTGTTTGTGTTGTGCACACAAACAAACACGGACATACATACACACACACGCATGCATGCACAGACTGATTTATATTCTTGGTGCACTGCCATAAAGTTTCTGGGAAGGCCTGTACAAATAAGCTTTTAAGGGTGTTTCTAAGGAATGAGAAACCGTCACAAACGTTCCGTCCTATTTGTCTTATGGGTTATTTAATGTGAATGAAATGTAAATATTAGTCTCCGGTCTCTGAGTAACCATTTACTGGAGCTATTGATTTTACACTCTTCATTAACTTCCCTTTGATCATAAGTCAAAAAGTTTTGAGTAAACTTTTCCTGTGGTGACTAGTTACTGCAATTTAAATCTATACATTATATTCTATTATTCTATCTATATATTATATCAAAATGTACTATCAAAATGCAGTGGCAATTCTATAAAGTTATATTTCAGCCTTTTCACTTTGTTTCTTAAAGGATTTCCACTGGACAAAGCTGTAGCTTATGAAAAGCTCAGGAATCCATTTGTGATCAATGATCTGGATCTGCAGTACTGCATTCAGGACAGGTGAGCCTCATTGTGCGGAGGATTTGCTAAAAACTGTACGACAGCTTGAACCTGGCTCCCCCTGAGGATGCGTTCGGTTTGTTTAACACTAAGAACATCTGCTGTTTTGGTCATGTGTGACACGTTTATTTTTAATCTGATTAGCCGAGGCAAGGGACTGCTGCTTCCACATGGTTTACCAGAAGCCATCTACATATTGTAGGGAATACTGTATATCATTTCAAAATTCCACATGGTGTAGATTTTATTTAAACTGGCATATACATAGCAAACAAAAGATTATTAACGTATTTGTATACATAGTAGGCTATTTCATGATTAATTATTAATGGGGTAATTGACGGTAACCTATTATTTGTTGATTTTTATAATTTTTTTCATTGATAAGGTTTGGTTTCCTTAATCAAGCTCTGTACAGTCTTGCTAATAACTTGGGTCTCCGCGGTTCCTCTCAATATAAACTAAATAAACTTTTACTCATTTTAAATAATAAAAAATTAGAAAGTTAATTTGTGGCAGTCAGTGTTAATACTGTGACACACCGCCACAAATAAATCAGTATCAGGAAACACTGGATTGTGCTGATAGAACTGGTTAAATAAAACTTTTAAATAACTTTTTTAAGCAAATCATGCAGAATCATGTCTCATATCTTCTGAAACCGCGGTGCTAATAAAAAGCAATAATGTGGAAAGGCACTATGAAATACACTAGAAAAAAAGGCTTGTTAGAGCAAACATACCTGCAGCAGTCTGTGATGAGGGCGTGTAAAATACCCAAACTGAGAGCACATTGTTATGCGCTCAAATCAAAATGTTGAGTGAAAATGATGTTATGAACAGTAACAATAATCTACTTTAAACAGGTCGTGTATTTGGCTAATGACGAAAAACGGACAATAGGACAAAATTCTTTTAAACAGGGCGTAAGATACTCAACCTTACAAAATGTAACTTTTTTGTATTAATAAGTTAGGGTTTTAGAGTTCTGCCGTATAGAAAAACAGGCAGACATGTATGTGGACTTCGATCTGAAATAATATCACTGAATACATTAAAGCTGATCAGCTTAATTTAAACAATTACTAAAAACTCCTTACTGATCAACGATGGGTACTAACGCTAGTAGCATTTAATCAACACAGAATGCTTTGTTCTATTTTGAAGTTCTCAGATAAGCTTTTCTTTTGTTTTCCTTATATAAAAAGTTTATTATTTTATTATAATTTTTTTATTATTATTAAATTTTTTAGAATTTGACACATCTTTTATTCCTGCATTGTTTGACTAAACAGGAGGGAAGTGTATCGAATCCTGAAGGCAGAAGGGATCCAGCTTCCACGCTACGCTGTCCTGAACAGAGACCCAGCCAGACCAGAAGGTTTGTATTATGGTTTAAAGGCATTTTCTGAACTTTATATAGCAGTGTCCTTGTGTGCAAACGTGGAACTCTATAAATGACAGAATGTTTAGTTGTTTAGCTTGACCAAAGTCATGGAAGTGGAAGAAAAGACCTTTTATCAAATAAAGCTGGTTCTCTGCTGGACCTCCCACTTTCCCATTTAGCTTTAAATGTTTCATCATGCTGGTGTGTACTAAATCTGAAATCTCCATTGCTTCTTCGTCCGTGCTGTCTGATAACCTGAAACTCATAATATACAGGAATGCATCTGTCTATATCACCCTTTGCGTTGCTTTATAAAGCACAGGCTAGCAAACGGAGCACCACAGAGAGTCAGGGATTCGGTTCTCTCACGTACCAGAGTATTTGGCAAGACCTTTAGCAGCACAAAAAAACCAATCAACCCAGTCTGTGTCCGTGGTAACGGAGCTGGTGCCATGGCAACATCTGTCACGCATTGCTGCTCTCTATCCTTCTTTGTGTCGCTCCTTCTCTTGTTTGCCTTATGGGATTGTACTCATGAGACTTGCTTTATCAGTGACAAAAAACAACAAAGCAACCAGCTTCTGCCACATTCATTTCCCTTCTCCTACAAGTCTGTTTCTCAGTTCCCATCAGCCTTTAGACTGATCTAATGATCTACCTTCTTTTTTTTCCATATTCAAGCTTAAGGTTGTCAAAAAACATCCTTTTGCACCTTTTTAAATTTTTTTTATTGAAGTCGTCTCTTGTGTACTGTTATGTAATCGAGCGGAAATGCTGTTAACTGTTTCCACAACGAGGCATCAAAGCTTCTTTCAGACCTGTTTATTTTAATCATGCAAATAAGTGAGAAAGTGTGTCTCGTCTTCCTCGGGTTTCTATAGCTCGAACTACAAAAACCCAAAACAGATCTCAACAGTGAAGATGTTTAGTAAACACCCCATCTCTCGCTTTCTTCCTTTCTCGTGGGAATGTTAAAAAGAGGACTTTTGCATAAATGCTAATGTGGATGAAAACTAATTGGCGCTGTACAGCTCGATTACAGACATTGACATTTCTAGGTGAGGGAATCCTCATAAGTGCTAGCGCAGGAAAGAATTAAATTGAATAGTAGACATTTCTGTGACTGAAGAGCCAGAACAGCTTAAAAGCATTTTGTCAGCACCGCACAGTGCTGTAGTTATTAATAGAAGATCAATCGGGGCAGGGTGGAAACGGTTTGGCTGACATTTTTGTTGTCAGAAAGATCTGACTGCTGTTCTGTGTCTCGGTAAGACCACACTTTAATCAGTCCCTTCTGAGCAATCACGATGGTGCAGCTTGTGCCTTGAGTGGAACACTTGGAGAAATCACAACATGATCATTACCAGGTTCAGTAACACACATTCTGTTTTGATTAACTGTGTGCGTGTGTGTCTGCGCTCTTGTCTTGTGTTAATCACTTGTGATCCTCGTAGTAATCTGAGTTTGCTTACTTATTAGAAACATTATGTTTTCCCTCTAGTATGATTAGAAAGGTGGCCAACTGTGTGGCATGAAATCATGCCAAATACTTGCGCCTACAGGTAATGTTCATATCCATCATCAGAATAAAAGAAGGGGGGAAAAAAGAAAATGATTTGACCAAGCCATGTCTTTGGCAATGTTGTTTTTCAAAAAATGTTTAATCTCCTGGGGTTTTCATGCACAATAGACTTTAGAGTTGACTCAAAACAGTGCAGTAAACTAAAAAATAAAAAAAAAACACCCAGCAGCAGTTCTGCAGACTGAATTGATGAGAGACAGGTAAGCAGACTGGTTCTAGCTGCAGAAAGGCTACACTAACTTAGACAACCACTCTGTACAATTGTGCTCCTCAGAAAAGCATCTCATGTTACACCACTTATTAAACCTGAGAGCTACAATTTGATTGCTAAAACAGACACAAGCTGCATTCCATTTAACACCCAGATTCACAGTGCTAAAAATGTGTCACTGATATCAGCACATCAGAAACTTTTACCCCATGAACCCTACTTCTCAGCTTTTTTTGAGAACTACCATTACTTCATATACTTCCCTTTAATTTAACTGGAAAATACAATTAAATAAAACAAAACCACAGTCTTGGACTACTTTAGATGGGACATGGTGAGCACTAACAAACAACACAGCATTTTTATATGGTTTTAAGGTGCCAACTACCAGTGTGCGTGTGCAGTTGACCACATCCTTCCAAACTGCTGCTAATACAATATTAGGGGTTGATTTGCTCAGACAAGTATAATCAGTGCTTTCACTTTTCTAAATTGTTTAACGTCGCTCATGAAATCATGTATGGTTTTTGACTGCCAAAGTGGAGCAAAGCGAACAAACAACACTTTAAAGGCCTACTTTGTGTTTTTTTTTTGTTTTTTTTTTTTCTTTTTTTTTCAAAACTGATTTGGTACATGTTAATTGACTTAATTACACATGAATGATCTTGCGGTTAAAATCAAGAGCATTGCATCAGACCATCTTTCAAGCTGAGAGCTGAATTATTCCAGATTCACGCATCAAATAGCTGCCATTTTCACTAGGCTTAGACTAACCTTTTAAGTGTACTTTAAAAGTGAAATGCCTGTAAAAACAAAAAATAAGTCAAGTTTAGCAGGTCAGATAGTAAATTATTATTGTTTAGAATGCTTGGCCTCCTGCACTTGAAATATGAACTGCGTTAGAAATATGAAATAAATGTTTGCTTCAAGCAGAACCACTGTTTTAACATTTACCAACATCAGCATACAGTAACAAACATGAGAGCACTCTTTAGACCATTATTATTATTATTATTATTATTATCTTTTTTTTTCTTTTTTTTCCACTAACTATATTTAGACCTAATTTTTGTGGTGATATTTGCAAATACTTCACATGATTGCACTTTAACTTTTACTAATTTATACAGGGTGGCCAAAAATATGGACCCATAGGTTAAAAATCTTTTTAGGGGAAATGGTTTCAAAAGCATAAAGATTGGAGCAGTGGAAGAAGGTGATGTGGTCTGATGAGTCCAGACTGACCCTACTCCATCACTCATAGCCGACTGGAAGTGGTGTCATGATCTGTGGTTGCTTCAGTTGGTCCGGTCTAAAATCAGCAACGTTATGTTGCAATGAAACGAGGTTACCTGATGACCTGAATGTATTAAATGACCAGGTCATCAATGGGTTTTCTTTTCTGATGGCACAGACATGTACAAGGACTCAAATTGTGAAAAAGTGGTCCTGGGTGCATGAAGTCATTTTTATACATGAATATGACAATACAGTACATTGTCATTGTCATACAATATCATACCCAATCCAGTCTGTGTATATTTTCCAGAGCAATTGACATTTTTTTTCCTGTCCCATTTCTTTCTTTCACTGTTTGGTAGAATAATTCCAGTCCATGTTTCACCTGAAAAGATTAAGGCTTAAGAAGATTAGATATGCTTTCTCTGTTATTTGGATAATGATGGTCAGGGCAGGATTAATGTGGGGCAACATGTGTCAAGATATCAAGCTCTGATTTCCCACAGACATGGTTAAGTAGTAATTTTTTTAATTTTCCAAGACAAATGCCAGCCTTAAAATTGTTTCATTAAAATGATTGTTAGCCAGTGTGTCTTGTACCCGAAGCACCATATTAGACTAGCTGGCAGACAGAATTGTGGGAAAGCATCGCTGTGGTAACTCTTGTTTATCATTATGTGCTTATGATGCGTTTATGTGCATGATGACAGAATGTAACCTGGTTGAGGGAGAGGACCATGTTGAGGTAAATGGGGAAATTTTCCAGAAGCCATTTGTGGAGAAGCCAGTAAGTGCTGAGGACCATAACGTCTATATCTACTACCCCACGTCTGCAGGAGGGGGCAGCCAGAGGCTTTTCCGCAAGGTTAGACACACATAAGCACAAACACGATCAACAAAAAATGTCTCTATAAGATACTATGTCCTTATATGTTTTTTGTTGCAGATTGGCAGCAGAAGTAGTGTGTATTCCCCTGAGAGTAGTGTCCGCAAAACCGGCTCTTACATTTATGAAGAGTTTATGCCTACCGATGGGACTGACGTTAAGGTAATAAATAAATAAATTCAATAAATTTAAGGTCATTCAGTGCTCTGCCTTGAGCTAAGGTAAGCCTGCGGCTCTGAAAATATATATTCAGGGTCCACAGTGTGTCTGCTGCTGCGATGAGATTAGTAGCACTTGGAGCGGTGCCCTAGTGCTGCACCGTTGCCATGTCATTTTCCATCTGCTCACACTCCTACAAACAGAAATATACCATCATAACAAGCATGTATCTTACTGTTTATTCACATCTTTATTCACCGGTGTGTTTGTGGGGTACACGTGTGTACACATCGTCTCAGGTGTACACAGTAGGTCCAGACTACGCCCACGCCGAAGCCCGTAAATCTCCCGCTCTGGATGGAAAGGTGGAACGAGACAGTGAAGGAAAAGAGGTGCGCTATCCTGTCATCCTCAACGCTAGAGAGAAACTCATTGCCTGGAAAGTCTGCCTGGCCTTTAAGGTAAGCACACAGAGTGAAATTGATATCTCCATTTTCAGTGCATTTGAGCCCATTACTGAAATTTAAAGCTCATTATGGAATCATTGTGGAGTCATTATCGAGTAAGCCGGATACTTAGCAGTTCACGGAGGAGGGATGAGTTATAGAGCAGGGGGATTACAGTTTAGTGTTGTATTGAAGAATCGCTGAGTCATGGCGGTAAATAACTGTAGTACAATGAAAAGTTTCGTTGCACTTTTTTTTTTTTTTTTTTTTTGTTATGCTGCAGAGATGTTGTGCCATCATGTGGTGACAGTCATATTACAATAATCTTGATATCTAACACGCAATGTCAGTGCCGATATGTTTCTTTTGAGCTATCTGGTTTTCAGGACTTAAAGAAGTAATGCACCACAGTTTTTTTATTTTTTTATTTTTATGAAGCCATTTTTATTTTATTTTTAATTCACATACCGGAATTAGAATACTACAACTATATCAGATTATTTTATTCAATTCTATTCAATTTTATTTGTTTAGCACTTGGACTTTTCAGTTACTGCAGTTACACACCATCACAGAAAAACTGCCCGCATCAACCTAGTCCAAGGTCACATTTATGGCCATTGAGTGGAACTGTCCTCAGTCACCACACATATCCTCAAACATGTTTTTTACTTATTTACACATATAATACAAGGGCAGTGTTGAAAGTAATGCAAACATGGGCATAACCTTTTAATTAAATTTTTTTTAAGGTGTTCTATTGGGTTGAGGTCAGGCCAGTCAATAGGTCCATACAGACATGGATGAGTGAGTTTGACATGGAAGAACTTGACTGGCCTGCACAGAGTCCTGTCCTCATCCCGATAGAACACCTTTGGGATGAATTAGAGCGGAGACTGCGACCTTTTGTCCAACATCGGTGTCTGACCTTACAAATGTGCTTCTTTCCCATAAACCCACTCCTAAACCTTGTGGAAAGCCTTCCCAGAAGATATAAAGCTGCTGTAGCTGCAAAGGGTGGACCAACATCAGATTAAACCCTATGGATGAAGAATTGGATTTTACTCAAGTTCAAATGCATGTGAAAGCAGGCGAGCGAATACTTTCAGCAATATAGGGTATAAAACCTGTAAAGTTGGCGTTCTGTACATTGAAGATATTTGCGAAAAAATTATTTTGGGGGATGTCATAATTTGGAGGAACACATCAAGATATGTTCTATTACTCATCAAACAAACAGACAGACAAAAATTCCAAAAACAATAAAGATAGTAAGTAGATGTTTCATTATATCTATGTGAGGTCAGGGGATACTCAGTGGTTAAGGCATTGGACTATGGTTCGTAAGGTCCCAGGTTCAACTGCTCAACTGTTGGGCCAACTGCTCAGATGTATAATAAAATAAAAATGTAAGTTGCTCTGGATAAGGGTGTCTTCCAAATACCTAAATGTAAATGAAATTTAAATGGAAAACATTTATAATAAAGTTTAATAGAAAAACTTATTTTAAAAAAAAGGACCTTGAAAAAAAATCATTGGTTTTAATTAAATTCCACACAAACACAGTCACACAACACATTTTATGTTTAAAAAAAAAAAAAAAAAAAAACTTGTACATGTCCCATGATCTGATGAAAATGTCACTCTGACTGATCCAACCTTGACTAGATGTCCTTGTGATATTATAAACAGTGATGTTCTCATTCTGTTTTTTTTTATATATAGCAAACAGTGTGTGGGTTTGACCTTCTCCGTGCTAACGGCCAATCATACGTCTGTGATGTGAATGGTTTCAGCTTTGTGAAGAACTCCATGAAATATTATGATGACTGTGCAAAAATTCTGGGGTATGTAACATTTTTACACGTATTTTTTTTTCTCCTCCGTCATTACCTCCTCTAAATAGTGAGCTCTAGATGATATCTCTCTCTTTCACCATGAAGGAGTGTTCTCTAATGAAGGAATGCGGTGTTCATAAAAACAGCTAACCTGAGTTGTACGAGGACTTAAACCAGGACTTTATGATGGTGCAGAACACGGTTATGAGAGTAAAAACTCCATTTATTTCCCTATATAATCCCCTGCTACACTAATGCACTTAGACCAACATTTCACTAGTGCTTGGATTACCATGAAGGTGAGAGAGTTTTCTCAGCCTGCAGATCGGATTGCCATGTATGAAACGTTGACCTCCCAGGAAATCCTCTAATGGACTAAACATGTGGATGAGTGTCCTGTAATGTGCAGATGGTGTTCATGAATGATCGTGTGTACAGTTCCCACAGACACGGACATACGGGCTTCTTTAAAACATCTGCACCATTCAGATGTTTTTTACTGCGGCAGAGAAGAGTCTCATCACTGTACTGTCTTCTGTAAATGTCAGTACGTTATAGACCATCATTTATGAGAAGTGCCTTGTGTTGACTTGAACGCCCCTCGTATATTAAGCACAACAGTAAAGACCTTTTGCTTTCATTCTTTCTCTGTACAGAGCTCTCCATAGGACTGTAATTGTTTTCAGTGTAACCACTGCGTGCTGGATTTGAGTAATAATGTCTTTTTCAAGCTCTCTAATCTTAGACCCTGGAGGGGGTTGATACAGAGTTATTAGCTTTTGCCTTCTAACACATTAACATTTGGACCTTGTACACCTGGGAAAATATTTTTTCTTTTCTGAACACTAGGACACAATTGACCCTCAGCTGTGAAAGGTGTCTAGCGCTGCGTGAGTCCCGTAAATGCTGTTTTTCTCCTCTTGGATCACTTGCGTATTTGAGCTAAGGTAGAGCTTAACCAGTAGTCCTGTATGTGAGGAAATTAAAATTATCCAGACATGTGATGATCGCAGACAAGAATCAGGGTTTAAAAACATAAATACAGTGGAACCTTGGATTGCGAGTAACGCGGTTTGCAAGACGACTAAAGATTTTTTATTAATTTTGACTTGGAAAAACGAGCAAGTCTTGGCCAAGCGTCACGTGATAACTGAGGCAACGGTTTTTCTCTCTTTTGCGCGGCGGTATTGTGGGTAATCGTCTCCCCTGCTGGGTCTTAGTATCTCTTACTGGGATAATCAACATCCATGCACGCGTGTATTTACTACAACACTGTGACTGTGTGTGCCCGTAAAACATATTTTATTTGGTGTTTGTATGCGTGTGTGTACAGCGTGCGTGTACTGTTCATTATAACACAAGTGTGTGTGCGCGTGTAAAGCAAAAGCAAGTCTCATTAGAGAGGTTAAAGATCCATTTTCTCTCTTCCTGTGTCAGCATGCCGTTATGTGTGTGCACGCGCGTCATTGGACACCGTGCCCCTTCACACAGACACACACACACATACCACTCCTTCTCTCGCCTTTATACACACACACACACACACACACACACACACAGGAGGATGGGTTACCGTGTAAGACCAGAAGAGGGAAGGGATGTGTCTAATTTCTCCTCTCCTTTTACTTTAGCTTCACACACATACAGAAACACACACACACACACACACAGCGCCTGCGCGCATAAACGGAAACACTTATCTGTCGGGAGTTATTTTTACTTTTTTTTATTTGTTAATTTGTTTTATTTTTACTTTATATTTTGTATTAATTATTTTTATGTATTTATTTTTTGGGCTGTGGAACGAATTATTTGAGTTTCCATTATTTCTTATTGGGAAATTCCCTTTGGTTTACGAGTGTTTTGAAATACGAGCCCGCTTCCGGAACGAATTATGTTCGTGATCCAAGAATCCACTGTAAATTTCAGTCAGTACAAACATTATGCATTATATCGGTGACATTTTAATCAGATCCTGGCTGCAATTAATGTGGCTTATTAAGGATCGCAATCAGCTTCTCCTTCATTTATTTTTTTCATAAATGAAATAAATAATTTATGCTTAAAAAAAAGGGGGGGATTTCAGTCAGAACACATGTTATATCATATCCAAGTGTGATTTTAATCATATCCTGGCCACACAAAGTTATTATAAGGGTTATTAAGGGTCATGTCTGTGATGGGATTCTGAACTAATCAGGTGTAAAGACATGCAATTAGGAGCCGGCCCCCACAATCAGCTTGTCCAAAGAACAGTTGGATAATTGCATATTGTTCCTCAAATATACCCTAAATTATTTCTGGACAGGATTAATATTTAACCATGAATACCATGTTATATCTGTCCTTTTTTTTTTTTTTCTTTAGGAACATTGTCATGCGAGAGCTGGCTCCTCAGTTCCAGATTCCGTGGTCTATCCCATTGGAAGCAGAAGACATTCCCATAGTTCCCACCACCTCTGGGACAATGTATGTTTTTATTTTTTGTGTTTTTGTTTTTCTATGGATAACTTATTACTAACTATTATACCGGGGTAATGTTGTATTCTTAAATCAGATCGACATCTCTGATAGTAATTCCATCATGGTGTTATATCAATGTGATTGTTCCTCCACATTATAGTTTCTATAGTAACATTTAATTCACAAAGACATCTACAGTATAACACACATAACCAAAACCTAATAATATAACAAGAAAACGAATGGTTATGACTATAACCTCTGTTCCCTGAAGGAGAGGAACGAGGTACAACACATATTTTATGGGATATCACGTCCTCTCGTGTCCTGGCTGAAGCCACCTATATTCAAGCCGCAAAGGCAGGCAAACCTGTGGTGACGTAGGTGTAGCCCCGCCTACACCTATAAACCATCGTCACCACGGTTGACTCTCAGTTTGACAGCCGCTCTTCGCCTAGCGTAACTGTGAGGTGGGGCAGCAATGTGTTGTACCTCGTTCCTCTCCTTCAGGGAACAGAGGTTATAGTCATAACCATTCGTTCCCTTTTAGTCAATTCACTCGGTACAACACATATTGTATGGGACATATATTCACGCCCCGCCGAGAATCTACCAAAGTTAGCCACAAGAACCCTGATAGCTACTCTAATGCATCATGGACCCCGCAGAAAGGACAAAATGAGCCACCGAGGGGGCCGTTATATCAAGTCGGTAGGACTGGACAAAAGTGTGCGGTGAGGACCAACTGGCTGCCGCGCAAATATCACCCACGGACATCACTTTGAACAGTGCCCATGATGTTGCCATAGCTCTTGTTGAATGTGCTTTCACACCCAGTGGCAATGGGACACCCTTACTGCTATAAGCTAATGAAATAACCTCCACAATCCAATGGGAAAGCCGCTGCTTAGACAGCGTTTTACCCTTTACTGGACTGGCAAAGCAGACAAACAGTTGATCACATAAGCGCATATTCGCTGTACGGTCCATGTAGGCCCGTAGTGCATGTACAGGAAAATGAAAATTATGCAATTTTCCCTGCTCCTTAGAAGTAATAGGAGGGGGACAAAAGCTATAAAGTTCAAAGACCACAGAGCTATATTTAGTGGAGACCACCTTGGGTACATAGGCCGCGTTTGGCCGTAGAGTAACCTTTAAACCATTAGCAGCAAACTGCGTACAAGATGGATGCACGGACAAAGCGTGGAGATCACC
>JAOVVA010000009.1:2306011-2337260 GCA_028565275.1 Leiocassis micropogon | reverse complement strand
GAACTGCTTGCTCACGCACCATTAGGGGCGGAGTAACACACTCGGAGGAAAGCGCTAGCCGCTCCTTCCGCGTGCGTCCTTCCTGATTGGCTGTGCGTCCTTCCTGATTGGCTGTAAAGCCATGATTAATGTGGGAGCGCAAGTACCTCTCATCCCTCCCCCCTGAGAGAGCTCGGGGGGGAGGGAAACAGCATCACCCGGGGTTTGAACCAGCGATCTCCGGATGATAGGGCGAGCATTTTACCACTGCGCCACTCGGAGGCCCGGGGTTTTAGATCTTTAACTTGAAACACATACTTTTCTGGAGCCTGATAACCCTTACAAGTGGTTACTTTGGTTCCATAACGATTACTTCACGACTTCTGTATGTAATTCCGTCCTAAGGTCAGTGTTACCATGGGAAAAAATGTAGAGTTAATTTAGAGGCTTCTTACCAAACCTTACTGATGCACTACAAATACTACACATGCTTATATTGACTAAATGTTAACTTACGTTGGACTTGCTAAAAGTCCAATGCTGAGCGTAAAAAAACGCAAAAAGCCAAAAAAACTACGAAAACTACAAACAAAAAGAGAAGAAAAAAAAGAGAGAGGATGGGACCAGAAAGAAAAAAAAAAAGTGAATAATTTATAGTTATTTTTTCATGATTACTATTTTAAATGTTTAATGTTAAACTTAATTATTGAAGTGTGTTATGTATGTAGTTTGTAGTGGACTGATTCAGACACATCACATCCGTAGTGACAGTTTATCCCAAATAATTTATTCTGAAATATTCTCTTTCATGGTGCAAGTGTAATGCTATCTGCAGTTGTTTTTAAAATTCACAGAGTTTGTAGAAAACCTGTTCTCTCCCATAAAAGTCTAAGAGTTTATGTTTAGATATTTTCAGGATGTAAACGAGTATGTGAATTTTTTTGGAATTGTCTTGTTTGTAGCTGAAAAGATTACGTTAAAACTTATGCAGATTTTTGTTTACCAATATGAGTCCAGATGTCAAATCCATAATGCTGGACCACCCATTTACTAATTTTTTTAAATTTATTTTATTTCCCACCAACATGAGATCTCCTTGTCTTGTTTCAGGTATGGCCATTTTTCAGGTATTAATCGAAAGGTCCAATTAACATATCTTCCACATGGCTGCCCAAAAACATCAAGTGAAGAGGAAGGTAAGACTTTTCTGCCTATAACTGTATGTATAGTGAAAAATATTTTGAGTGTGTCACATGGATGTTATAATATGTTAGCATTTCTCACAAACTCTCCACTTGATGTGTGTTTCAGATGTGCGGAGGGATGACCCATCTTTACTATTGGTGCTGAAATGGGGTGGGGAGTTGACTCCAGCTGGCAGGGTACAGGCAGAGGAACTGGGTCGAGCATTCAGGTGCATGTACCCTGGAGGACAAGGTGCAGCCACAGGAAAACCACACATTTTATTACTTTTATAAGACGTACAGTGCTATTTAACCTTTCTGTGAGGTAGATTCAGAAAAAGCATAATTAATAATGCTATTAATATAATTAAGGTAAAAGGTCTTTTCCAAAGTTTTTTGTAAGTAGTCTGTTGTGAAATAAACTAATTAACTAATCAAATTGCCTCAAACACAGCTGAATGAACAGCAACTCTGCTGAATCACTGCTTTATTCCTGTAAGGATATTGAGCAATTCCCAGACTTGAGTTTTCATCAAGTGTCTTGTGAGCGGTTTTCTTTACGGGGGGTTACATGTTAGTGCCACAGTTAACAATATTACCCAGGTTTTATCTACAGAGAATCATAGATTTTCCAGAGCTACAGTAGATAATATTTCTGTAAATCTTGTAACCAGGTGTGCTACTGTAAATGTTTGTCTTGGTTCAGAATAAAGCCAGGGCTACATTGCTTTCAGGTGACTATGCTGGTTTCCCTGGATGTGGCCTGTTGCGTCTGCACAGTACATATCGACATGACCTGAAGATCTACGCTTCTGACGAGGGCAGGGTTCAGATGACCGCAGCCGCTTTCGCCAAGGTGCAGTTTACTAACTTGTGTAGAATGTGTCTGTTCCCCTCCCATGTGGTGTTAAGTTGCTTTCATACTTTCTCATCTGCTAGCTTTACATGCTTTGCATTTTTTGGATACAGAGGAGTTTTTGTGAAATAATTGTTTTTGTTAGCCAGTGTATGTAAGGAGATTTATGACAAGTTTAATCAAAAAGATTCTATTTGTAAAAATTCTGCTTTGCAATATAATTAGAAAATGACACTTTGTCTTTTTTATTTAGTGTATTTACTGCTACATAAATAATATCACAGTTTAGCTGTGAGTCCAAAGCTACAGTGATGGCAAACAACCATTCCTTATGAAACCATGGTTTCATTCCTTATTGGCAGAATGAAACCATTACATTTCATTTTTATTTAATAAATAATAATAATATAATAATAATAATAATATGTGAGTCTAATGAAAACCTAATCAAAATCACAACCATTATTACTTTCTAGAGAGATGTCCACCTTTTGTTAAACACTGTAATGAAATGAAGATTAAGTAGAAAACCGATAAAATTTTTGACACTTATTTGCAATAAACAACGCAAAATAATTAATTTGGCTTACAGCTTGGTTATGTATTGTTGTTATCCAGTGCTAGCTGTATGATCTGCTTGTCTTCCCCCCAATATATTATTACGCTTCATATAATATTACAGGCATTTTTATCTCACTTACATGCTTAAAATGCTTTTGTGTCTGCAGGGTCTCTTGGCACTGGAAGGTGAGCTGACCCCTATCCTGGTGCAGATGGTGAAAAGTGCCAACATGAACGGGCTACTAGACAGCGACAGCGACTCTTTAAGCAGCTGTCAACAGCGGGTTAAAGCTCGTCTCCATGAGATCCTGCAGAAGGACAGAGACTTCACTCAGGAAGACTTTGAAAAGGTTTGGAACAGTTTCAAATAACAGGACGAGTTTAAGACCGAGAAGAGAGCAGATAGCATTTTTCACAAAGCAAGACATTCAAAGCTTGAAGGTTTTTTTTTTTTTGAGATAACAGTACAGTGGTTTGTATGCTACAAGGACATCTTTGCCCTGGATTTTTATTTAGCCGAGGGCTTTTTTGTTCTGTTTTGTTTTGTAAATCAATAAGTCTTTTTTTTTTTTCAGTTTTTCAGTGCTTTTCACTGGTGGATGCAGCACAGCATTGAAAAAGGACACTTGACTTTTCTTTATTTTCTGTAATATGGTTGTCTGAAATGATTGAAATGCAGTTCTCTGAATTTTAACTTTTTAAAACTGAAAACTTTTCTGAAATCTTAAAAAAAAATCTTTTTCTATTCAGTGATACTGTTTGTGATTAATCTTTTGTTTTTTCGAAAATGAATGTCAGTTAATCTTAATTTTAATCTTTTCTTTCACTAGAGCTAGATGTATGGCTGGCCAGAACTGGCTGTATTGCTAACCAGGAAGAAAATATGATTTAGCTCAGTGGGACTGCAGAAGCTTCATATGAGTCTCAGCTGATCTTTGGAATGCATTTTTACATGGAGGGAGGGTTGTGGAATTTGGCTTTGATTACTTACATTGTACTCGCATTCCGGGTGACAAACTTCACAGATGGTGTGCAGAGGAGGAATATTTTTTTAATGACCAAGACATACTATAATGGACTTTTATGCACATCAGTTTTGATTTAAGACATTTAACTATTCCTTTAAGCCAGGTTTAACTCCTTATATCTGCTTTCGAATGAGTGTGTTCGCACATTCTGCAGGCTTGAACTCCTGTACTCATCTATTTATAAATTGTACGTTTGTCATTTCTGAACAGCCTGGCTGAATAAGGACTAACGCACACGATAAGAAAAGGCCTTACGTTTAGCAGAGATAGCAGGTTGGGATGAGATTGGCTAGCTTCTGTCTCTCACAAATTTCTCACAACTTGGATTAAAATTTATAACATGTTCCCAAGCCCTATTGGTTGTGTCTGGGTGTAAACGCTTCATTTTAATAGTGCAATTAATTAAATTAATCTACTGAAAATGTAACATACAAATTGAGAGAGTTAAAGCGATTAATTCCCAAGCCTAATTTTTGTGTTGTTCTTTCGTCAATAGCTGGCTCCCACGACAAGTACATCACTAGTGAAGTCAATGCAGATGATCAAGAACCCGGTAAAGACGTGCGATAAAGTTTATTCCCTCATACAAAACCTAACGCTGCAAATCAGACAGAGGATGGAAGACCCTAAATCAGCAGGTACTGTATAAAGAAAGCCTAACTTAAAAAGAGAGAAGAAAAGCTTTCCGTTCTCATCCGGCTTTTGCTACAGTGCTGTCTCTCTCACTCTGTCTCACTCAGACATCCAGCTCTACCACAGCGAGACCCTGGAGCTAATGCTACGCCGCTGGTCCAAACTGGAGAAGGATTTCAAGATGAAAAACGGGCGCTACAACATCAGTAAGATCCCGGACATCTACGACTGTATCAAATACGATGTGCAGCACAACAGCTCACTTAAGCTCGACAACACCATGGAGATCTACAGGCTCTCTAAAGCTCTGGCTGATATTGTCATTCCACAGGTGAACATGTCCTCCTTGGTTATTCTGGACAGTACAATATGATATCTGTGCACTGAAGGAGTAACACGCTTGGATGGCTTTTTTTTTTAATGCTGTTTTTATATTTTGATCATACAAGAATTTTAATTCTGCTATCTTGAAATTCTGACATCACATGATTGTATGTCAAAAAATTTTACATAGGTTTTTTTCTTGCTATCCATACAACAACATGAAAGTGATAAATAAAGATGCATTTTTGGATTTGACAATGTTTGTGCAGACTAGGCTCATAGCTATACTGTATAACCTCAGGTAGTACTGCAGCAGAACTATAAATATTTCTTTAACGGTCTTTGCCAGGAATATGGTATTTCTCAAGCTGAGAAGCTGGATATTGCCAAAGGCTATTGCACACCACTGATTCGCAAAATCCGCTCAGACCTCCAGAGAACGCAGGATGATGACACAGTCAACAAACTTCACCCAGTGTAAGCTACAGGCAGAGTGTACTCTTTATTTCTTCTTAAACGTTTTACAAAGGTATTATTGGACTACTTTCTCTGATTCAAAACTGTAATAACAAAGACATTACACAGTTCACTTGTAGATAATATTGAATATATTAGTCATGAAGGGGTCAGGGGTAGTTTAGTGGTTAAGGCATTGGACTATGTTTTGAAAGATCCCAGGTTCAAACCCCACAACCAAGTTGGGCACTTGAGCAAGGTCCTTAACCCTCAACTGCTCAGCTGTATAATGAGATAAAAATGTAAGTTGCCCTGGATAAGGGTGTCTGCCAAATGCTGTAATGTAAATGAGCCTAACAGTCATTAGAACATGTACACTGCCTGGCCAAAAACCAATTCGCCGTTTCAGAATCAATTTCAGAGTCAAATTATTGTACTAAATTACTACATTAAGCAAAGATAACAAATAAGGAGATCTTAAATTACTGGAACTGGGTTGAGAACCCTTCAGCACATTGTCAACTTCGTAGAAGAAATCTGGTCAGGGGGAAAAAAATCATGAATAGAGATCATTTAAAAACTTGGTGAAGGTGCATGGTAGAAAATCACCAGTAAGATCCGGAGTTATGTTCGCTAGTGAAAGTAAGAGGATTTCCATGCACACAATATCACAGGCTTTAATTTGCTAGGGAGCTTAAAGATTGGACTTTGGAGCCATGCACCCATCATGCCTAGGGCCCATTATACAAGCCACTGATCAGTGATTTCTTTAGGTGGTCAGGTCTAGGCTCAGCAATGTTATGTGGCAGTAAAATGAAGTCAGCTGAATGTACTGAATAACCAGGGTATCACACTAATGAAAGTTTCACACATGAAGTGGCCACCAAATTGGTCAAAGCTAAATGTGACTGAGATAAAATTGTGCAACCTAATGAATGTGAGACTTTTTTTTTTTTTTTTGACAACGCAGTGTATATTATAGCATTACCAGTTTGATTTGTTTAGTAAAAATGTTTTTAATTATTAATTGATTTATTTTATTGATTGAATGATTGTACACAAAGAGCAAGATCAAGTTTTTTTAGCTAGAGTGTCTCTGAGTCCCTGTGGTTTGTTCACAGTTATTCCAGAGGAGTCATGTCTCCAGAGCGTCATGTCCGCACCAGGCTCTACTTCACCAGTGAGAGTCATGTGCACTCTCTCCTCTCTATCCTGCGCTACGGAGCTCTCTGTGATGTAAGCTATATCATACAACACTTAGTTCCGACTAAGGCCTTGTTCACACGGACGTAAAATTTTTTGGATAAACGAACGCGCACTGAACGTCCTAGATGCTTATGTTGCATTTTGTAGTGCCGCTCGATTGACTTCTACACTGGCGTTCGTTTGGCTCTGTCTAACGTCAGCCTGCAGCCCAAATTGTAGTTTGTGTGTTAACCTGTGGAGGCAGTGTCGGGAACTGGATATGAAAGCCCTTGTTTTATTTGAGGTGCCTCCTTTTAATATGGACCATTTTGCTATATTAGACATTAATCTTCTTGTTTTAAAAATTCTCGTATTTACGTAGGGAGAAAAAAATCGCCGCCGTAAATACGCCGTCGTTTTGCTAACTGTCTGACGCCAGCATTGCAATTACAAATCACTGTAGGAGTAGGTCGGGACGGTCCTCTGTACTGGAGAGAGGGGAGAGCAGCACTTTGTCTCCTTCTAAGTCGTTCCAAGTTATCTCTGAACTATGCACTACAGTACTACAGTAGCTACTAACACAAGGCTGAATCCCAAATCCATCTCTAACCCCAGATCTAGGGCACTAGTTGGGGTGTGGAACAAGAGATTCTCCGCACTATATATTGCACTAGCTTTCCATTTAATGCTATTTGGGATTCGTCCCTGGGATAATCCGGAAGTTAAAATTATGTTTCAGACCTAAAATTGTCATTTCAGAAATGTATTATATTATTATTTTTTACTTATTATATTACTTTCATTTTCATGTGAGCTGCTTGTGGTGAATTTTTTTTGTTTTGTTTTTTTCAGGAGACCAAAGATGAGCAGTGGAAAAGAGCAATGGAATACCTGAAGGTGGTCAGTGAACTGAACTACATGACCCAGATTGTGATCATGCTGTATGAGGATCCCAATAAGGTAACATCAAAGTCTGCCTGCTCTCATTAAGGCCAATGTGGAGCATCCTGATTTTTGGTGATGTTGCATTTTACATAATGACTGCAGGATCCATCTTCAGAGGAGCGTTTTCATGTGGAGCTGCATTTCAGTCCCGGAGCGAAAGGATGTGAGGAGGACAAAAACCTGCCATCAGGATTTGGCTACAGACCAGCATCCAGAGAGGTTAGACTGGATGTTTTCTGTCTAGCTGTCTCTGCAAACAATGCAGCAATCCAATTGAGCTGTTACAACCTTTCAGCTTTGGCTTTTATGATATGTAAGGTAGCTGAAAAGGACCTAAAAGGATCTCTGCTCTCACTGTGCAGTTCATTTTATCATCACATCAAATGCCTTATTTCAATCACAACCAAAAAATGCAATGAATCGAGTAAAAAATAAATTTGTATATGTAAAATATACAGTATATATACTATGTGTGTATATATAATTAATTCTGTATTCAACTTTGGAGAAAGATAACATGAAGTGGCTAAATGTTGCACACATAACCTCATGACACTTTGGTCTCAGAATGAAGGCTCCAAGAAGAAGTTGCAGAACGACAGTGATGAGGAGTCGAGTAATTTAAAGCGGGACGAGCCAGACCGAGCCCTTGTCATGTTCCGACCGATGGTGTCCGACCCCATCTACATTCACAGGAAGTCTCCTCTTCCACGCTCCAAAAAGATCGGCTCTGTAGAAGTAAGTGCTGTTTGGTTGTTTTGGTCTTTCTGTACTTTTTTTTTTTTTTCTGTGAAAACATTTCAAGTGACCTTCAGTTTTAATGGATTTAACCACGCTTTCCTAAATTCTGTGTTTGTTGTAATATATTGTTGGGTGTACTCCTGAAATTATCTGTCTGGTAAATAATGTTTGATGCAGAGTGAATGTCATTAAAATAATTATTTTTAGAATTTAATTACTCTGTCTAGAAAATTGACATTTAATTAAGCCTTATAAATTGTATTAAATTACTTTATTTACTTTACTTTATCACTTTTATTTTAAAAAGTCAGTATGTAGGAATATATTTGTAAATGGTGCCTTTTTACATCAAATGCTGTATATTATCTGCAGTGTTTTATACAGAGGTGTATACATTTATTCTACTCTATTCTAATGTAACGTGTTCCTTTTGCATTAAATGTCATGAACAGTTAGAAGGCCAGGCTGTTATCCAAGTGGTATCATACTACCTAAACTTTTTTAACTGGTTCTTAGATTATTTTTCCTTTTCCTTTTTAAAAAAAAATTTTTTTTTAGTTGTGTTAAGTTCATAAAAAAAGAAAGAAACTAATAGTCATCTCATGCCACTGTAATACACTAAACAGTTACAAACCAATTTTCTGTAAAAAGAAACACAAAATAGGACTGTTGAAGGGTTTAGCATATGTATTTTTTTATTTATTTTTTATTTTTTATCGAATCAGGCAAAACTGAAAGAAAATCATTTATAGTATAATGTTTGCAGATGTAGTCATCAGTGCTCTGTGTGTGACACTACACTGCGTATCATACAGTACACTGCCTGGCTCTTAAAAAGTTGTACCCACTAACTTTTTGTTCAGCTGCCTTTAGTTTACATCACAGCACACATTATGATGGGAAATTGATGTGTTAAATAATAATTCCTAATGCTCCCACAATCACTCTGTCACAGTTTAAAATAAGTGCATCCTGTTCATTCAGTACATTCAGGTCATCAGCTGACTTTTATTTTATTGCCACACAACGTTGCTAAGCCTAGACCTGACCAACTGATGACCAACAGATCATAACACTGCCTTCAGAGGCTTGCATCACTTTGTGTGATTCCCTTTTTACTCTGACATGCCCGTCTCTCTGGAATTAGGGTCAGTCTGAACTCATCAGACTACATGACCTTTTTCCGTTGTTCCATAATCCAAATTTTATGCACCCTAGCAAACCTTTTTTCAGATTTTTCTCATTAACAAAGGCTTTACTTATGGCCACACAGCTGTTTAGCCCCAATTCTGTGAGTTCTCGTCACACTGTGTGCATCATACTTTGTCATAGATTAACTTTTTTCAGGCATCAATCAATTTATTTTTTATTTTTTACCACATTTCTTCTGTGATGTGAAGTTGACCGTTCAGCACTATCCTTACTTTTAATCCAATTCCAGTATTTTTAAGGTTTTCATTGCTTGACGCAGGCCAATTATTTGACCCATCTGGCCAGGCAGTGTATTTCAGTTGCACAGCTTAAAGGCCACTTTAGATATAGTATTTAATGATATAACTGTTTAGGTAGTGATTTGTGAATTTTTTTTTTTGTTTCTATGACTCTGGATTATGATTAAGCTTCTTTATACATGTGTGTATATATATATATATATATATATATATATATATATACAAAATATAAAAAATTATTAACTGAGCACTAGGATCCAACCCAGTTATGATCACTAATTGGTAAATGTTCCGGTTAATAACTGTAATTTTTTTTCTGCTCAGTTACTTTTTTTATTTCTTCTTTTGTTTATTTTTTTGTTGTCTTTTTAGTCCCCAGTGCAGACAGAGTTTATCAAGACCTCCACTGGCAAAGTATGAGTGCAATGCGTTTTCTGTTTTGTTTGTCTGTTTGCGTTTTGTTTTTCCTCACAGGCCAAAGGGCGTATGTTGTGAATGTTGATGGGAGTCGTAGCTAGACTGTTGTTAACGTTGCATGACTGTGCTGTTTCTGCCCCCTCTCTCACTACCAGGAAGAAAGCCCCCTGAGTGTGTCTAGCCCTGAGTCTATTGGTACCTGGATACATTACACCTGTGGTGTTGGTACTGGGCGTCGAAGACGCAGATCAGGGGACCAAATAACTTCCTCCCCTGTCTCCCCCAAATCACTGGCCTCCACATCCAGTATTTTTGGCTCATGGCAACAGGTTTTTACAAATTTAATTCATTCTTCACAATCGCTAACTCGCTTGTTCATGCGCACCAGAGAAACCTGACGGCAGTCAGCAAGGACATCTAATCAGCAGATCAATCAAAAGAGAATACAGTTTTTTTTTAATCTTTTTTTTTCTTTTCTTTTTGTTTTGCTTTTTTTCATTCATCTTAAGAGGAAACACGAGAAAGGAGGCTTTACTTGTGGTGTCTGAATAACCAACTGCTCAGACTCGTCCAGTTTTATGAACTCTTATGGTGTCGACTAACAGCAGAGGATTTGGGGTCAAAGTTGCATTTTTTTTTTTTTTTTTACTATTTTTATTTTGTAACTCGCTTTTCTCAACACTGCTATCGTGTGGTGCAACACTGTAACCTGACTTGTTAAGTCATTTGAATAGTTGCCTGCAGGTCACAGCTACAGATCATCTATCTCTCTGTACAGTTGACTCTGAAGCCTGTGATTTCTCATTCTTATGCGCTCAGTTCCAATGCCTAAAACAAGTCTTGTGTTGTCATGGCCACATGCATTTTTTATTTTTATTTTTCTTAAAAGGTGTGTCTTATTTTGTGTAATGGTTTGTTTGCTTTGCTGTAACATGTTTTTGTTTTTTTGAAGCATCCTTTCCTACTGTAACAGTGCTTTTAAAAGCAACCCCATGTTATCTGCCCCACTCTCCTTTTTGGTGGCGCTTCAGCCATTTCTCTATTTTTTTGCTTCTTCTCTGCTTCCTCCTAGAACAGTTGCATTAACAAGTCTGCTGAGGCACTGTGAAAGAAAAAGGCATATTGAGTTTTGTGATCATCCACCATA
This sequence comes from Leiocassis micropogon, assembly GCA_028565275.1. NCBI lineage: Eukaryota > Metazoa > Chordata > Actinopteri > Siluriformes > Bagridae > Leiocassis > Leiocassis micropogon. Next base: position 2,326,353 of record JAOVVA010000009.1, on the reverse strand, counting down.
GAGGCATATTTATCTTTGTAGCTCTTTTCATTCATCTGCTGACTGTCATTAGTTGTCCTTTGCAACCTGCTCCATTTCAATGTCCAAGAAGTTTCCTCCCTTCTTTTGGGTAGCAGTACGATTTATGGTTTTTAAGCTTTTCTTTGATTGTTTTGCTCCTCCAGTCTTCCAGCTCTTGCCTTTTCCAAAGCCCAAGTCCATCCCTGTTTTGGCACATCTATTGCTTCTTGGTTACTCCTCTCCACCAGGAGATACCTAGATCCTACTACTTTTTCTAACATTAATATCCAGCAAAATAAGAACATGACTAAAGAAGTAGGGAGTGTGGAGCTAATGTCACATCATCATTCTACAGTACATTGCATTTTGGGTTTTTACATCAATATCTTGTAAGGGATCTACAGTAGAATGACTATGTGACAACTCTTCATTCTTTATATTTCAGTCTTGGGTATTATTGATAGTAGTGTGTAGTTTGGGGTTTGTGTAAATGGTTATAATCATCTGAAATATGTGTTTGTGGGCTATAAATCATTTTATCATGATTGTTTTCTGTACATTTTGCATAACATTATCAAAAATGTCATAATATTAAAATAGTTTAGCATTTTTAACATGACATTTTTTTGGTTTTAAAGCAATAAGTACCACAGAAATAAATGGTAGTAATAGCTGTAAAATAGAGCTGTGCAATTCAGTCGATTATGCCGTTTAATTAACTTTTTTTTGGTCAGTTCATTTAATTTATTAAAGTTCATCTTTACATCAGATTTCAGCCTTTTTTTTGTTGCTCAGAGGTTTTTCTGAGTTTCAGGTAAGCCGTGGCAGGTGTAAGTGCAGCTTTATAGCCCTCCATTGTGTCTTCTTTCCACCATCCCACCCTCAGCTCCCATTTTTCCAGTACCTCGGATCCTGTACCTGCTTCCCTCCCTTGTCTGATCAGAGAAGATCCAGCCATTCCAAGCCTTGGTTTTGCACGTAATTGAACAACAGAAACATAAAAGCTCCCCCGCCTTCCTTTGTTTTTTGTTTTTTTCCCCCCTAACCACAGGTGCAAGTGCCTATTCGGTTCGAGTTGTGCCGTGTTGATTTGTGGAATCTCTGCAAACTGTTGCCATGTCTATCATCATTCCCCTTCTGCATCTCCGTTCTCACCTTATGTCTTGTGCTTTATCCTGTACCTAAACGTCTTGAATGTCTCCCGCACGGAATGGACTCTCTGGCCATGGGGATGTTGCACGTTCCATTTAATTTCCATGTTGTCTTTCTGTTGTCCTTTTTGCTCGTACTAACGTTTTGTAATGTGGCTTATTAACACCTGTCTATCTGGAAAAAAGCCTTATTTCCTACTTATCAAAGGTTTTAGGATATCTGTTATCTACTTTTATCTACATTTGTTAATTTGATTTAAAGGTTTAGCCTGATTAATGGTTGTTTTTGGGATCTTTCAGGTTCTATCGGAGAACAACAGTCACACAAGGCCAGCCAGACTACACACAGATCAGAAGCTCACCACTGGAATAGGTAAGCTGTCTCTTTTCACTGTGTGAAGATTATCAAAAGTTAGATGTAGACCTCTGAGTACTTGGTTACTTCTGCATCTTAGATATTATTGCAGTGAAAGTAATATATTGTTATTTATTTCTTCTGGCTTAATGTTGTGTATTGTGTCATCGTCATATTGTTGTTCATGTCATGTTGCCTCAAGAATTAATAAATTAAAGCCATGAAGTAATATTGTGCCTTTCCATTTCAACCCTTCGCTCTGTGTCATGGCTTTGTGCCTCTTCTAGCATCTTTAGAGTGCCTCCTTTGTGCAGGCTGCTCTCTGCTGATCCTTTGGCACCCAATGATTAATTACTAAAGGTGTGATGTGGAATTGAACTTAATTCTTCCAATTGGCACAATCTGAATCAGAACATCAAGATTTTTGCCACACAATTACCCAAAACAGACTGACTGCTGACTCAGTTTTTCTCATACATGCTGGTAATGTCCTTTGTGTGTGTGTGTGTGTGTGTGTGTGTTCGCTACCTAAGCGGCAGCGGCAAAATTGGCGCTTTGGTGGAGGGCTTTTCTTGCTTTTTGTGAGAACATCCTCAGTCTCTCGTAGCTATTGTTTTATAACATCAAAAGCTTTTAGTTCCCACATTTTAGTCAAATTAGGAGGATATATTTTAACCCTTGTTTTCTTATGAGCAGTAAATGTACCTGTAAATATAATGGTTTCATTGCGTATGTAGGGGATACATTAGAAAAGTACATTTGTTTATTTGTCATTCAAAAAAATAAGCGAAGAGCATAATGTTTTAAGTTATTGAAAGAAAGAAAAAAAAGATTAGTAGTATAATTTTTTTTTTACATCAGATAATTTTGACTCAAACTGAACAAAAGGAAAATATTATCATACAAATAATATTATATAATCAATAGTTATGTACCATATTATGAGCAATGAAAAAATGCATAAAATGCCACTTCTGGCACAAGTGCACAGTTTAAATACAAAATGTCTAACTCTGATGTCTGATGTCGAACAACCTAAGGCTGTAAGAAATTTTTTTATTATAAGCCAGACAGTAGATTTCAAGAACATAAATAAATAACTTTAGCTAATCACAGTCATGTTTTTGTTTCATTTTCAGCTCAGTATATTCCATTTGATAGGACGTATTTTTAGTATTAACCTTATTATTTTTATTGGTAGTCGTAGTAGTAGTAATAGATATTTTTCCTTAAATTACAGTGGCAAAATAAATAAATAGATAAAACCCTCTTGTATTTGCGCCAGTCTGTCCTGATCTTGTGTCTTTTATCCTAGGTAATGAATTCATAGCTGTCTTACTGTGTGTACTTTGTAGAAGAGTATTCATTTTCATTTATTTATTTTTTAAGATCTTGGTAGGTTTTTCTGGACTAGTTTATGTAGACGATCCAGCTTTTGTAGTGATGCTGAATCCAAAATATAGGAAACACAACTGTTCAACACAACCTGTTACAAACGACATTACTGTCATTATGGGATGTTTTTGAATGAGGCTGCACAAGTCTTCCTGTGGCAAGAATCTCATAGAGGTGCATGCTGCATGCGTTGCGAGGTGTGGCTCCTGGAACACACGACTGCTGTATCTATCTTCTCTAACTCCCATCAGGGTCTCATTGTGCTGGCCTGTTTAGCACCATGGTGCTGGGAGGCTCCTCCAGCGCACCTAACCTACAAGATTATGCTCGCACACACCGTAAAAAGCTGACCTCTTCTGCCTTCTTAGATGGTATGTGCAAACATGCGCACACATCTTTGTATTAAAAAAAAAAAAAAAAAAAGAGAAAAATAAAGTGAACCTTCATCCATTCTTGTGAGGATTCCTGGAAACTCCCTTTTTTCGTGTTGTGTTCAAAGGCCTTATTTGGTGTGTTTTTGTTTTTGTTTGTTATTTTGGTATTAGTTGTGTTTAAATGTTTTTGTTGGAATTTTATATTTATTTGTTCATTTATGTTATTATTTATATTTAAATATTGATTTTAAATTAAACAATTAAGTAAAATAGAGTGTAGAACAATTAGACTTTGTACTAAACAAAAGTGTTTTACTTAGCCCTGGACTAAAAATTGTAAGAGTAACTAGTACTTTTGCATTACTGCATCACTACAGTTCATTGTTTAGCAAAATTATTTATTAAAAGCGACCTAAAATTAAGAATACAGTTTAAAATATACTGCTACAAATATATTGCTACAGGGTTGAGGGCTGAAGGTCACACTCAATGTCTCACTGTTGTTCACTGATCATTTTAGGATTCAAGCTCATGATTTTCCAGTACCTACAGTAGCTTGCTATTTAAACGCAACGACTCAGTCTTGATGCGAAATATTGTTAGCATAATTTTTTTATTTCAAAAAAGTAAAGCCAAAATTAAGACTTTTTTTCCTCGCCCTGATCATGCACAAGTAAATTGAGAACAGTGTTAAAGTATTGTGTTGACCTGTGATTGAGTAAATCATAATTAATGATTGGGTCGTGACCCAGTTAGGTAATAATCTGCATTATCAGTACAAATGCACATTTACCCCAGGAGTTGTTATCAGTAGATTAAAATGTTTGTGTTGGAATTTATGGGAAGGAGAGACTGGTCCAAAATGGGTGTGCGTACATATTACAAACGTACGGAAGCTATTTAAATTATTATTATTTATTCTGCTTGCATTCGTGACAATAAAGCCTGCCACTGGATTTTGTCGCCCTAAGTACTGGTTTACTGTTGGGTTTTTGTGGTATTGCACGTTATAGCACGTAAGGTTTCTCTTTATATCTCGGACCTTTTGATTAGGATGACTTTGACATTAAAAGTTATAATAAAAAGAACATATTGTAATGGACTCTTTGGATTTTTAACCATTTCGTCTCGTCTGTTCATGTGTTCGGCTAGTGGAAAATGGTGTTTGTGTTTTCCTTTCCTTTCTCGAATGTCTGAACCGAATTGGCACATTTCTGTATAGACAAACAAATGACATGCTGTAAATAAAATGAAGGGCACAGAAATCAGTAAAGAGTTAAGTTGGGCAGGTGGATAGATTACAGTCAGATATGGATTGGGATAATTTGTATCCATGACACCATCCTTGGGATACTTGGTTATTATTAGTATTATGTAAAAGCTTCACATATACATCTACATATACATGTACTCATAACATCCTTCTGGCACTTTGAAAAGCAAATAACAAAAGTAATTGGGAAGAGTTTTTAATTTTTTCCAAGCAAGCTGCCTGACAGAATCCAGACATGTCTAACCCACTAAAGCAAGCACTCCTCTAATTTCCTTCCTTTTTCCTCCTGCATGTCCACAAAAAGTTTTTTGTGCCCTTTTTAAAGCCCTTTTTCTGTTAGCTGTTGTACATTTCAGGTACCTGTGTTTCTCTTTCTCAGAGGCCACGCGTGGTTCTGCTGGTAAAAGATTTTCTATCTCATTTGCGCGACACCCAACCAATGGTATGTTTGCTTTTGTTAATTCCCAGTACATCCTTCTTCCCATCATCCTCATTATTTTGTTCTGGATATAGACGACGACTTTTTCATTCCTCCACTAACTCCAGAGCAATGCACATGGATTGTAGCTAAGAGTGTTGAAAGTAGCTAAAATGCTTATGCAGCACTTCAGAAGACCATGTGCTTTTTCAGTCCCTTTCACTTAGTTTTTTTTTTTTCTCAAAGTGAGTTGGGCTGGGAAACCCGTCAGTTGCCACTGTGGCTGAGTTCTGGGAAATTGCCAAATAATTAGGTTTTGATCTGATTTGTGTCATTAATTTGTGTCTTCATTTAGATATCATAAAAATATTATAGTGGAGATATGGACACAAATACACAAAAGTGATTTTAATGTTGTATATTAATACTAAAGACCTCTAACTAATGGCAGAACAATTATAGTCAACAAAAACATGTTAAATGACCCAGAATATATTTGATATTTTTGATTCTTCAAAGTAGACACCTTTTGCTTTGATGACAACTTTGCACACTCTTGGCATTCTCCCAGTCAGACCCAAAAAGTAGTCACATGGAATGGTTTTTCCAACAATCTTGAAGTTACTAGAGGAGTTGAGTACATGTTGGCTGCTTTTCCTTTACTCTCTGGTCCAACTCATCGTAAACCATCTCAGTTGGCTTTAGATCGGGTGATTATGGAGGCCAGATTCCATCACTCTCCTTCTTGTACAAATAGCTTTTACATAATCTAGAGTTGTGTTTGGGGTCATTGTCCTGTTGGAAAACAAATAATGGTCCCACTAAGTGCAAACCAGATGGGATGTCATGTCACTGCAAAATGCTGTGGTAACCATGCTGGTTAAGTATGTCCTCAATTTAGTCACAAAGAGTGTCACCAGCAAAGCACCCCCACACCATCATACCTATTCCTTTATGCTTTATAGTGGGAGCTACACCTTTAGGAACCGGCTGGTCATCCTCTCTAAGTCTAACAAAGACTAATCAGACTAGAGTACAGTTCTCCACTGGTCTAACTCCCATTCCTTTTGTTTCTTCGCTCAAGCAAGTGTCTTCTGCTTGTTGTTTTTCTGAAGTAATGGTTTCTTTGCTTCAATTCGAGGATGAAGGCCTCACTTATGCAGTCTTCTCTGAACAGTGTTTGTTGAAATATGTCTGTAGCTTGAACTGTGAGAAGCATTTATGTGGGCTCTAATGTGAGGTGCTTTATATCGGTGATTTGAGGCTGGTCATTCTAGTACACCTATGCTCTGCAGTAGAGGTAGCTCTTGGTCTTCCTTTCCTGGGACGGTCTCCATGAGATCTAGTTTCATCATAACACTTAATGGTTTGGCCGACTGGCCTTCAGTATGATGTACTTTTCTGTAATGTCATTTCTTTTACGTTCAACAAAGTATTTTGTGCTATAATGGGGATGACATGAGTGTGCCAAGCTGCCATTAAAGCTAAATGTAACTACTTTGGACAGTCTAAAATATAAAACGTATTCTGAGTTGTTTAACACTTTTTTGTTAACTACATAATTTCATGTGTTCCTTCATATGTTCTTTTGGAAAGAGGTCAGTATTACTGTGCAATGTTGAAAATAATAAAAATAAAGTTAGAAGGGGAAGGTGTTTCCAAACCTTTGACTGGTAGGAGATTCCATGAAATAAGTACCCAGTTTAACAAACCGTTTAAGCTCACTTAGTTAAGTAATATAATCTATTCCTTTTATAACCAGGTTATATCAACACTTAACATATCTGTGATGTTTCTGCAGCATTACATCATTAAAATCGAGAACACCACTTAGGCTACGTTCACATTCAGAATTAAGTGACTTTTATCTGACTTTAATGTGTACATATCTGTTCTCTGAAATGGCTTTGGATTTTGCTCTGGAGAATGGCAAGCTGTATTTTTTGAGGTCCAGATGAAGAAAGAAAGCTAGACTTACTTTAGCGGTTTTAGCAACTGATGCTACCACTGCTACATTTACATTTAGGCATTTGGCAGACGCTCTTACCCAGAGCGACTTACAAAAAGCGTTTTGAAGTTTCCGTCATTGGATAGATACTTGCACTGCTATGAAATCCTGGCACTGGCAGTGCTGTCGTTAGTGTCCTGTGCTTGCGCAGAGGCAAAATGTCACATGAATTGTTCAGTTCGCATGGCCACGTATCACATATATATCCGATCTGGGACCACACTTGAAAGTGGTTCTGATTCAATCAGAAAAACATCAGATTTGTGCGTTCAGACAGCAATAAAGAAATCGCATGTGTGTCACTTCATGGATTTGAGTCACTTTAGGTAGATAATGTGAACTTAGAAGGTCCAGATGAGACAATACAGTATGTTAAAATGACCTAATACATATAAATACATTTATGTATAAAAGCATTAATAAATGAATACGAAGAAATTAAATGAATAGAACTGGCGGAATGACTCAGCAATTCTTTCAGCACCAATGTAAACATGAAAAGAAATCGGTGATGTGAAGAGACAGTGATGAGACACATGTTTAAATGTTGCAAGTACCTTTTACCTCACGTGATGGGATGAAGTCTGATGAAGGTGATGCTAATTTTAAACGTACCATAAAAAAACTAAATAAAAAAAGTTAAAAAATGTGCTGTAATGTTGAGTGAGCAACGCATTATTCTGTAGATTTGAAAGAAAACTTTTTAAATGCCATTTTCTCTCTTTTTTTACATTTAAGAATAAGAACACATTTATGGTTGATGTGCATACAAAGGTAATGCTTAAAAGCTTGTAGTTTGAGAAGTATATAGTACACTGTATAATGATTTGACCAGGTGAAGTGTTTTCCCAGACACATACAGTATATTGTGAGAAAGACTGAAATGGATAAAGCTGTTTATTGTTATTAAACATTTTGAGCATTCACCAAATGTGGTACTATTTTGTCTAAATTACTGGAAGCTGAAGGTCAGTGTTATTTCACTTAAATAGACATTTTGTCTGTCAATATCTCAGTACATCATAGACATAAAGCAGTTGTAAGGCTGTTGTTGAAGGGTGACACTTTTCACTTCAAGTAATAGTGATTTTTGATTCTGTTAAAAGCTTGTGATTTGTGTGTATAAATATATACCTGTATTTACCTCATTTATGCAGTTATCCATTCAGCTTTAGGCTTTTCGGCAATTGTGTGAATGTGCAGGTGTACAGGTGACAATGGGTGTAAATAGCCCTGAATTTGGTTTATAATTTCTGTAATATTCTGCAAAATAATTCACAAAACTCTAGAAGAAAAAAAAAACAAAAAACATCAAATTAGCACTTAGTAAAAGACAATGCAGTTAAGTAAATTCCGCAATTATTACATGTGCTTTATGACTTTAGGTATGATAAAAGTTCCAGAAATTGGATGATTTTATTCCTTTTTGTTTTTGTTTGTTGTTTTGTTTTTAAACTGCTTTTCTAAATGGGTCAGTGTTTCCCAGTGTGTTCTGTGGTAAGTGTTAATTATGTTTAATTTACCCATTTGTATCTTGTTTGTTGTTGTTGGTTTTCTTTGTTTTAGATAATTGGTGTCTTGTAGAAGTCGGCCTCCTTTTATATCTGGGTTTTAGGCAAACAATTTTTGACATTTACAAATTCCCGACTCATTTGTTTCTCTTTGTAGAAGTAGTGTAACATTTGTGTGCTTTAGCAACACATTTATCCTGTTTTATTTCACCATAAAATTTCTGATTTACAGTACTGTGCAAAAGTCTGAGCACCCCTCCTTTACTCATATTTTGCTACCAAAGAAACAGACTTTTTTCTATTTTAGTGCAGAGTTGAGGAATGGTTCTCCAGGCTTCCTGAAGGACTCATTTTCAGTCCAGTCCCTGTATCTGAGAATATTCAGAGGAATGTTTTTTGTTTGTTAAGCCACACAGTGTCCCATGAATCATTCAAGCATAAAAACCATTTAATTTAAGGCATGTACCAGCGAAAAACAGGTGCAGATAATGACAGATGATCAGTGATTGGTATATGCTGGTAATGCTGAATGCTGAGTGGTTGGAACAGACGAGAGGGGAAATGAGGTTGCTGTTGAGGTTGTTACATATACAACCAATTTTTAAACTATATTTTTAGGCACTTTGCAACCTGTCACAGTAAAACATTTCTTCCAATTTCTTTTCCAATCTGCATTATTTAATTTAATTTAAAATTAAGTCATGAGGGATGACGAGACTTTTGCACAGTACTGTACATTCCATCATGGACTCCTCAGGTGAGTAATTAATCAAATAATTTTACATACATTTACACTAGATGCACAAAAGTCAGAGATCTCAACAGCTCAACAAATTTTAAGGAACTAGTTTAACATGAAAGTCCCAAAAAGTTTGGTGCTAAAAACACACAAAAAATGCAAGATGCAAGAACATTTATTAAAATCCAAGAAGGCATGATTGCTATTATGCTGTCGGTATTACCTGTAATTTATTGTTAAAATGTTATACAGTGGAACCTCGGATTGCGAGGCAATCTTCTGCAAGACTAGCAAAGATTTTTAATAAATTTTGACTTTGATGTCGTCGAGCGTCAAGTGATCACAACTGAGCCAATGGTTTTTCCTCTCTCTTCTGCTGCGGAATTGTGGGTAATCGTGTGTACTGTTTATTATAACATTCGTGTGCGTGCGTGTAAAGCAAATGAAAGTCTCATTAGAGAGGTTAAAGATCCCTTTTCTTTCTCTCCCTCAGCATTCTGTTATGTGTTCGCGCGCGCGTAATTTGACACCGTGCCCCTTCACACACACCCTCCTCCTCTCCTCCTCGTGCCTTCACACACACACACACACTCTCTGCTCTACACAGAAACACTGCTCTGTTGCGATTCTTTTCAAAGGTAAATTGCAGGTTCATTTGTTTTTTATTTTTACTTTACAGCAGTGATTCCGTTAGCGTGTGATCACGCGAGAGTTTTTAGTGATGTTCCTTGCTAATTTTCCTGATAGAACAGTCTTACTGTTAATGTGCGTGTGTGAGAAACTCAAATAAGAGAGGAGGAGGTGTTACTGTGTAAGACGAGAAGAGGGGAGGGGCTGATTCCTCCTCTCCAATTACTTTAGTTTCTCACACACACAAACACACACAGCGCCTGCGCACATAAACGGGATTTATTTTTACTTTTATTTAAAGGTAAAGTGTAGATTCATTTTTAATAAGTTTTATTTTACTTTATATTTTTTGTATGAATTATTTTTATGTATTTATTTTTTTGGGCTGTGGAACGAATAATTTGAGTTTACATTATTTCTTATGGGAAAATTCACATTAATTTACGAGTGTTTTGAAATATGAAATATTCATTCACTCCCGGAATGAATTGTGCTCGTAATCCAAGGTTCCACTGCATTAAAATACATTTCAGGCAGATGATTCTTTATTAGATTTGTACTATTTGCTGTATAAATGATTAGAAATATTTTCCATTAAATGTAGCATCCTTTGTTATACTGTATTATGGTATTACAGAGTATTATTATATAGATCAATCAGGTAACATGGGTCTACATGAGGTGTTTGCCCACCAGCAGAAAGTTTAATCAATCCCACACACTCTTAGAGACACTCCTGACCAATCCCATGTTTTTTACAGACTCAGTTGAACAATCCAGTCTACCTCCACAGACAATAGTGACCGATCCCCCTTCCTGCAGATACTTTAGAGCAATCTAACCAACTGCCACAGAAACCCCTGCCCAGTCCCACCCACTTGTGCAGACACTCTTGACCCATCCTGTCTGCTCCCACAGAAACTCTGACCAGTCCTGCACACTCCCACATACCCAATGTCACTTGCTCCTGCAGTTGTTTTTGTTTCTACCCACCCGTGATATTTTCTAGTGAACGAATGAACACTGTGAGCACCCTATCATGCCTAATAGAGTGTATGAAGTAGATGTTAAAGCTTGGCGTTGATCCTATTCTGGCGGTCTGTTTCCTGAACTGCGGCTCTTTTATTTATTTAATTGAAATCTGCTATATAATGGGTTCTTTTCTTATATTTTAATCCAATTAACTTTTGGTGCAGTACAAAGCCGTCTGATCTGTTTTTGATTTATTGAGGTAAATGCACTACTCATTACATTTATATATTTGGATCAATATTGAAATGACAAAAAGGCTAGGGGTCGTACCTTCAGTGCTGGAATAACTGCAAAACCAAATCTGGGCGCAAAGCTGAGCTGCCGACGTGTCAGAATGGCAACATCCAGTCATGTGACTGCATACACCCTACAGGCTCCCATGTTACTCTTTGTCCCAAAACATTCAGTCTGACTTCTTGCACTTACTACATTTTGTTGTTTCTGATGCTCTAGTCTAATTAATAATAATTAAAATGAGAGTTTATGAATGCCATAAAGATCAGGGAGAAAGTACATTGTACCTATTGTCTGAAATCTAAAGAGAGTTTTAAGCTCTTTCCATAAAGATGCTCCAGTTCCTGCAGTTGTGGACTAATTTATTCAGTGCTAGGATGAGCTTAATGTTGTCAGTTACAGATATTATGATGTCTTATTCGGGGTAGGTGTTGCTGTAAATTTAGTTTTTAAAAAAATGAAATGATCTGCATAGATGTCACAAAAAATAATGATGTAAAAATTAAGATAAATCTTCACTGGCTTTGTAACCCGTCTTGCCTTTTAAATTATTTGTTTTTAAATCATGCGTTTTTGAACACATGTAGGCCTAAATACTGACTTAATCTGGCATAATCCATCAAATTTGGACATGTAGAGGTTGCGTCTAAAATTATTTATTCTAAGACCCAAATGATGTATTATATAGTGTCTGAGATTAAATCGGTACATGTAAGGTAAGTACAGTAGACCACCATTCTCACTGTGTAGCATCATCCTGGCTGATGATGATGTGGTAGGTAGAGCTTCTAGTGAGTTGTACTCTGTGTGAGCCATCTGCTTCCATTCTGCCCGCCTCAAACTTCTGTTTGATGGTGCTGTTGCTCTTTGTTGTTCTCCCAGGAACTGGAACTTCATATCTGTGTGTGTGCGCGCGCGTGTGTCGAATGCTTATGCTCACTTTAGCTTTAACTGCCTGTGTTATGAATGCTTAATGTGTCTGTTCTATTTCATTTAAGGTTTTGAGTTATACTCCATGGTTCCCTCCATCTGCCCACTGGAGACCCTTCACAATTCACTGTCTCTTAAACAAGTTGACGACTTTCTTGCATCGATTGCTGCTTCCCATGATTCCCTGCTGGAAATGTCTATTTGCTCACCAGGTAAAGAAAGAATCATATACAACAACAAAATATATTTAGTATTTTTGAAATATGTTTTTTTTTTCTTTTTCTTTTTCTTCCCCTGCCTTATCTCACCACTATTATAAATTCTCTGTTTATTGTTTGTGTCTCAGCTGTTCAGGGAAAGAAAGCTCCTTTAAACACATACACGCCTGCAAAAGTTTTACCATGCCCATTCACTCAGGCTGTGGGAAAGAAGTCACCAGAGCGCACTGCACCAGGCATGTATAAATAAAAATAATGAGAAAATAAAGAAGAGGGACAACAGGATTTTTATTTTTTGTTTATTTATTATTATTTTTTTGCAGCTAAGCTGTATTTTTTTTTTCTTATTTGAATTTCTGAATGCAATAAAAAAAAACTTTTAAGAAGTAAGGATATCTACAATATTGGGAGGCTGCTCAAGGACAACATAACAAACAACACACTAAATGTGTGATAAAGGAAGCTGCATTTCCTACCAAATAATAAAAATAGATTGACAGAGAAGGGAAAGGCTTTCCTATTTCCTTGTCCAACCCCAAAAACATACAAAAACAAACAGCAGCGAAGTCACTTAGTATAGGAGTTTTAGACACAGATTTGTGCAGTTTTATAAGAAAACAGTTGTTAGGTTTTACTGAGCTTGGTGGAGAATATGAATTCTTCTGGTAACTTTGTCACACTCGCTCCTTTCTTTTTTCATGCAAATCTCAGGAGCGTACATTTAGCTTTTATGTTTCCGTCTGAAAACTGGTCTGTCTTGCACTATATTTTTTTTCTCTTTACAGCCATGCATATAGTCTCCTGTAATGTTATTTATTTATAATTTTTTAAGTTATATATGGAAATACTGAATGATTGTGTACATAATTATGCAGATATGATAAACATGTATAACAAAATTGGTACAGCATATAATATGGTGCCTAAGACTTTTGCACAGTACTGTGTGTGTATATAAAGTATATAGACAAAAAAAATATATACTCTGAAAATAGGATATTTTCAGAGTATATAAACAAGTGAAGGGTTACAACAAGCAGTTCACAGAATGAGTGAAGCACTGGGCTGCTGACGTTCCCTTGAGACAGACACAAACGCACAAATATATTCTTTGAATTTTAAAATGTGGTTCATGCTTATACATGATTTGTGTTATTAATAAAGGGAGGCAATAATTTTGGAGTTGACTGTATATACTTTATTCCTTATTTATCCCAGCTAGTGGAAGCCCTTTGTCCAGAGTGACTCATCCAAGCAGAGCCGATGGTGTTCAGCACGTCGCCGCTGGAGACAGAGCATCTGGGAGCAGCACACCTGCTAAGCCCAAAACTGCAGAGCACACCACTGTTAGCATCTTGGTCTCCTCTCCACCAACATCTCGTAAAGCCCAACTTCACCCAACCTATCAGGAAACCCAGGACGACAGTGTATTCACCCACACTCCAACCTGGACAGGGTGCTGTAGGGTCTCATCACGTTCTCACGCAGGTGTCACAAAAGCACATCAGGTATCGTTCAGTGACAGCCCTGTCCGTATTACAACCAACACAGAGGAAGCCCAGAGAGGAGCCGTACCTGTACACGAGCTCACCAAGCAGACTGCTCAAGAGGAGCAACGTGATAGCAAAATGTCGCCATGTTCTCAAACACCCACAATGCAAAACTCTCCAATAAGTCTGTCCAAAGCCATGCTTAATTCCATGAAACTGACCAAACCTTGAATTTTTGCCGAAACGGTGACAATCAGATTGTACTGTTACTTTAAAGTATCACTTAGTGATTGTTGTCTGAAAGAAATCGTTTTTTAACAGTAGTGAAATAGCAGTAGTACAGTTCGAACTTTTAGACACGCTCGTCTTATCGATACTATCGCAGACATGACTGACTTAACGTATAGTATGATATCGACTATACACTCATGCGTTTATTTCTCGTATTTGATTCATCTCATAATTGAATGTAAACCAGAAGTGTACATTCATTACAGGATCCATTTCATTGTGGTCTATTCAAGTGAATTTTGATTATCACATGAACAGCACTTAATGATATTATTATTATTATTATTATTATTATAAAAAGTAAAATATGATGAAACGAAAAGTTCTATTTTTACATGTCTTTGGTTACCAAAAAATTTGCATTTTATTTTTCTTTCCCGTTTAGCTGCGGATGTCCGCCTTAAAGTAATTGATGTGAAAGATATTTTTCACTAGTTTCATCATGATTGTATAAATATGCATAGATGTATGTATATTGGGAATAAATCTTAGTGGAACCCGTTTTATATGTATGTTTTCATTATCTTCTGTATGTAAATGTGAAATTCAGAACGGATATAGTTTTTCTCGACAATTATACTGTATATACAGTAGCATGGAAAATATAAACAAAAAATATTTCTAATATTGTTGATAAAACAGTCATGATCTTTTATGTTTTAGTGAACATGTCCATTAAACCCAAGTGATGGTGGAAAAATAACCCTTAATTGTGGGTCTTTTTTGTGAGGCATCAGCTGATGCTGCGAGTGAATTGCACATTGACACATTTTTTTGTTGAGTTACTGTAACTCTAAACCTCTCCTCCATTCTCATTTCATTGATCGGACTTCAGGTTTGCTAACACCTAGTTCCAGTTGCATTTTGGTGACATTACAAACCTTGTGTATTTAACTTACTTCTTCCACCATCACTCAGTATGTTTAATAATGGCATAAAAGATCAAGACTGTGTGTTATCAGCTTGGAAGTATGGTTTTTGTTTATATTTGTGAGTGTAAATTTCCAATTTTTGCAGAAAACCAAGAAACAAAATAGTTCACTTTATCAATAAATAATTGCCAATGGAAGTACAGTACTTAGTGTACTGTAGAGAGAAAGAGACCTATTATACGACTAACAATGAATATCCAGGTTTTCCTGGATTCCCGGCAAAGTCACAAGAAGTGTTTAGCTTTCATAAAGTTGGTACATAAATAATATTGATTGGGAAACAATTAGGTAATTGACTTTTATTATCTAAGCTCAGAGCAGCAAGTTCTCACAGGATTAATCAGAATACAGCAACATCCAACAAATTAACACAAAAATTGCAAAAAGGAAATCACAAATATATCAGTTTAAGTGTTTCAGAATAGATTTTTTTCTAAAGGGAAGCTTGTTGAGAATCATTTTTTATACTCCTTGCACTTACTTCAGAGAAACACGTGAAATCGATGAACTAATTTTGCCCTATAAACAATGCTGCATATGGTGTGATTTCCCTCTCCATGAAACTGCAGCTGTGTAGCAGCACAACACATCCACTTTCCATTCACTAATAACACATGTGCTGCTGATGATTATAGCTCTTACGTTAGTGTCCGTTTCCTCCTCCTTTTGTGTAGCTTTGGTTACTTAGCTACAGTAGATGTCACATGTGATGTTGAGCATTTTAGATTTTTGTGCCCACATAACTTCTAGCTCTGGTTACAAAGCGTAATAAGCAAGCAACATACAGTATCTCAGGAGACACATACTGTATTTTGTGGAGTTTTTCTTCCCACTTCTGCATTCAGCTTTAAAGAATACTCTGTAAAATGTTTTTTTTTTTGTTTGTTTTTTTTTGCATTCGGATGTGTTTCAACTTTTTTGGTGAAAACTTTCCCCTCACCCACCATCTCAAGTGCCAGCTCTTGAGAACCTGTAATTTCTGCAACTGCAAAAAGACAATAAAGTTCATAAATGAATCATGTGTGGAAGTATAAGTGTGTTCATGTTAGATTTTATTGGTATTGTAAGATTTACACCTCAAATCATTGGGCTGCATCAAGCAGCGAAAACAACTAAGAACACTGCAAGGACACTGCGTACTGTTATATTCAGTGAGGATTCAGTGAGGTCATTCAGCAAGGACACTGCCTACTGTCACATTCAGCGATGAGGCTACCTACTATAGCCTTTCAGTGAGGACACAACCTACTGTTACATTGGGTGAGGAACACCTGTGACAGAGCATCTTTCACAAACAAAACCACAAACAATTTCTATTTTATATATATATATATATATATATATATACACACACACACGACATTTTGTCTCAGTGCTATTTTCCACTGTATTGGACTGTGAACTCTGTTGTTGAGGATTTTCCGAAATTAGGATTATTCACCATCGGGACAGCTTCACAGGGCCAATTGCTTTAGGGCCCATTTTCTATCATCATGGTCTCAGACTGATTCATTGAAACCGGTGAGACCAACTCATTTCTCCTGCACCCCCATATGCACACACATACAATATACCGGACCGTAGACATTGTATACATTCCCTTAAAGATTGAAAATATTGGTATAGACAGTGGTGCACTGCAGTGTCTATTTTTTGTACAATACACGTGAGCTACTTCCATGATTGAACCGAAAGTAGAACCGTGGCCCACTCCCCAGCAAACATTTGGACGTTTGATGACCGTTGAAATGACGTCCCTCCGACACGTCCCGTCATCATTGAAAGATAGTTCCAAAATGAAAGTTGAACGGACGTCTTTGATGTTAACTTGCTGTGAATTTGACGTCTTTTCTGGACGTCTAATGTGTCGTCGTCTGGATGTTTTTAAGACGTGTTGCTGCATAATGTCAGCGTACTTATGAGCCTGCATATAACCCTATTGTGAAATGCATATCAGAACATAAATGGTTCAAAAAAGTCCAAAATCTGTCCAGTCAGACCTCAACATCTATAAAACGTTTAATCGACATTTACATTACAAAACATTTAGTATTAAACAAAAATATATTTATATTAAAAATATATACATATAAATATATGTAATAAATATTTGTGTATATATTCATAAATATGCAAATAAATATAATATATTTAAATATGTGTGTATTTCATTATATATATACATAAATATACAAATAAATATATTTAAATATTTGTGTGTAAAACATTGGTCCCACAGCGACGTTGTGTCCCCCGCAACACTGTAGGACGTCATTAATTGGTAAAAATATGACATAAAACATTTCCTAAAAATGCATTTAAAGACGTTTGAACACATCTACAGTTGTCTGAGGTTGCATGTATAGCCGTTACTTTGACCTTTAGCTAAGTGTTGTTCAATATATACCTTCCAAGCAAAAAATTTGGGCGATTTATGACAGATTTGTAAATCAGATAATGTCAAACACGTCCGTTTCAACTTTCATTTTGGAACTATTTTTCAACCATGACAGGACGTGTCAGAGGGACGTTATTTCAACGGTCATCAAACGTCCAAATGTTTGCTGGGATATACATACACACGTATACAAATATATATCAAATTATATAACATTTTTAAACAAAAGCTAAATATATAGTACAACAGTAACAGAATAACAGTCTCACATCAGTTAAACAATAACAAAAAGAACTTGTAGAACACTCAGACTATTGCTGTCAGCTGTTAATGGCTCATTTCTTATATCTGCCACCCCCAGCTCTTCCTGGAGCATGTTTTAGATGTTCCGCCATTGCTATCTCAGTCTCGGAGTCTGTAGCATTTGGGTCCATCTTTTCACTGCATCTGAGGGAAGTGAATATTTTATTTACTAAATTGTAGGTAAATGACATGCACTTAATTTTAAAAATGTCTTTACGATCCTACAACTACATTAAAAATACATCTTGGAACAACATTTTATCAGTTTCATTAACAAACCTTTTTTTTTTTTTTTACTTTTTTTTTTAAGAAAAAAGTAATTAACATGCATTACATTACATTTTACTGTTGAATAATCTTTTGTCAATAAAAGATGGTCTGCATTAAATGTGTGCTAGGTTAATGAAAAAACAGCATGTCCCCCGTCCCCGTCCCCTTCAAAACCACTGTGGTTGAGAAAGTCCCATACCTAGGTGTGTAACTGTGTGAAAGTGAACAGGACATTTCGGTGGTCTTTTAAGACAATATTCCTTGAATAGATAAACAGTACCAATAAAAATTACATAAATAAAAAAAAAAAATGTCATAAGGACAAATTACCTTGAATTATATTGATTGTGTAAAGCTGCTTTGCGACAATGACAATTGTTAAAAGCGCTATACAAATAAAATTTAATTGAATTGAATAAGGTTGTAGCTCTAAATGGCTTCTTTTGAAGTTGGCCACCACCCCTCATATTGAATTTTGCCATTAAGGCATTGATGAAGACATGATTCTGTGAAAGAAGGATTACTTCACCTTCAGGAAAATTTACTGTACATGTAAGGTCAATATTACAATTATCAGTTGTAATATTATCAGCGTGTCACTTGCATGCAATGTTAAATCATACACTTCCACAACCACTCATGTCATGTTACTGTACAAGTTCCCTGAACTATGTCTTTATCCATATCCACATTTTTTGTGACAACTAATTAGTCATTAATGGCTTACACTGAAATTATGTTTAGATTTTTTGGTTTAGACATCTAAAACCTTCTGAACATGCTGTATGTATATGAGGAGATATAATAATGTGTGAAAGATTAAATCCTGAATTAAAATAAAAACAAAACCTAAGGCTGGGTTTATTATTGTGGCTATAATGTACATATACATTTTATTTCTGAATTATGCAGCAATACAAACAATGCAAGGTAAAATACGTACCTGCTCATGGCTTTGTTAACACAGTCCCTGACAGAAGATCCCCCAACTCTGGACAGTTGCTGAACCTAAATGTGACACGACAATCTATAATATGATATTTTAAAACGGGCACATTCCTTTCATCACATTTAAAACTTACGCAGATCGACTTCTTCCCCTCATCTTTGATGGACTCTTCGAAGGATTTCGGGTCACTCTCCGAATCCAGTCTCTTTATAGATGATGTATATTGCCAGGGTCCACAATGGCAGCCACTCGCTGAAGTTCCTCTTTTAAGTCAAACAACATTGCAAACAGCTTCCTTTGGAATCCTGGAAGAAGAATCAGTGCATTAATATGTTCACAAACCTCTACACATTACTACCTACATTTTTGAATGTAACACTGTGTTTATGCAGGACATTAGGCTTGGCAGTTTCAGAGCTGCTACTGTATTATATTCCACTAAGGAATCAACCTTTGCCCTTCGTCGTCTGCACTTCCTCTGGTACTCAGAGGACATCTTTAGCAAATCTAAAATTACTAAATATTTTTAAAGTGGTTACAGTCTCTTTCAGGTAATTTACTTTTTGAAAAATCTCAAAAGGCTACATCGGACAGTAAAACTTACTGGATCATTAAAACATACTGGTCTGTTATTATCGACTGCATTTCATAGCTACTACAATATTTTTACCTTTAACTAAACATCTCGCTTTAAAGTCAATTCAAGCAGTTCCAACAGCACCTCTACAATCACTGTCCAGGGACTACGCACCCTGGTACTTGAAGCCTCCTGCTCTGCATGTTTCCAAACTCTTCTTGCCCTCCGCCACTCCAATCTCATCTGAAATGATATCTTCCAGCTTCTGATTGACTGAACACACCTGATCCAGGTAACCAGCAGTGGGTAGGGCAGGGATAATTGGAAAACAATTAGGCCAGGTGTCCTTGAGGACCAGGGTTGGGAATAATAATATCTATTACACCATGTTCCTGCAGTAGCATGAAACTGCTCTGCTCATTTGGAAATGTTTTTTGGAGAAGTTTGCTCAACTGCATAAAATAGCTCAACTTAAGTGTAGAGACCGCATGGGGTTTTATACTTGTGAACTCATGCTAACAGAGTTTCTTTTTAGGAGAAGCCTAACGTTAACACTACTAACTTTTAGCCTACTAGTTAATTTTAGCCAAACTCAAACTACATTTCAATTTCTTCGTGTCAAACAAGTAAAACTTACAAACATTTATAAAACAATACAAAATGGACTCACCCAATAGTAGTTTTTTTATTTTTTATTTATTATGTTAACTTTCACCCTCCTCAATATGGAACTCCAAAGTGTTCAAAATGAAATAAATAAATTAGGACATGATGAAATAAATAACTCTGAATAAATAAGACACAGATATGTAATATGAGAATGATATTGTGAAATAATGGAACACATTTTGAAAAAAAGCTTAT
>JAOVVA010000009.1:2256191-2293584 GCA_028565275.1 Leiocassis micropogon | reverse complement strand
TTTGATTGTGTAAAGCTGCTTTGCGACAATGTCAATTGTTAAAAGCGCTATACAAATAAAATTTAATTGAATTGAATGTCGTTCCTGAGCTGCCAGTGATCCAGACTTCCTCTGCCCTCTGGACCTGTCTGACTCATCCTGGTGCCCCGCTTCTGGTTGGAGATCTCGTCACATGGATGTGTCTCTTTGGGATGCGTCCAGTGTCTGGGGACGGTTTCACTCTACCATAAAGATGGTTCTGGCCTCGACTGATGTTGACAGCTGTTTCTCTGAGGACTTGAGTTGGCTGCAGTTGCTCGCTAGTTCAGGACTGGAATTTCCCACAAGTCTACCGGAGCCTCCAATAACTACCTGGACTCCATATTAACATCAATTAACATCAACTGTTATGCTGAACTGCCCGCCACCTAACACACAGTATGACTGCAGATCAATTCCTGCTCTCTGTTTCACCCAAATAAGGATGTGTTCCCTGTTGAGTCCGGTTCCTCTCAAGGTTTCTTCTTATTGCCATCTAAGGGAATTTTTCCTTGCCACTTTCGCCCTCAGCTTACTCATCAGGGACTATCTGACAATTTTGATTCATACTGTACACATTCACATTCCATACAAACTTAAATAATTATTATATTTGTCACATACAGTGCACTGTCATTGACAGTACGATATGCAATGAAATGCTTATACAACCGTCTGAAAAAGGAAATAAATATGGAATAAAATAAGAAATCTTAGCTATGGAAAATATAGCTATAGAGGATAAGAACAAAATATAAAATATAAAAAAAAAATTAGCTGTACAAATTTGGAAAAAGATTTCTGTACAAGTATAGAATATATAGAAAACTTTTGTTTTCCATAACTGTGTCCATAAGTGCAAATAAATGTCGAGAGTGAGTGCAAAAATTGTTTAGTCCTGTATCATTTTCTGATTGAGAAACCTTATCGTCTGTGGGAAGAATCTCCTCCTCAGTCTCTCTGTGTTGGCCTTCAGGGAGCGGAATTGATTACCTGACCACTACAGAGAAAACAGTCCATTATTGAGGTTGCTGAGGTCCTTCACAATCTTCCTGACCTTGGTCCAGCACCGCTTGCTTTAGATTAAGTGCAGGTCAGGGAGCTTGTTATGGATGATGTGCTCAGCTGTTCGCACCACCCTCTGTAGAGCACGTCTGTCCTGCATGGTGCTGTTCCCGAACCAGGTTGTGACCATGACAGGTCCTGCATGATGTGAACACCGAGGTATCGAAAGCTGTCTACTTTCTCCACTGGACTCTCATTGATGACGGGGGCCTGATAGTTCCTCTCCTGCTTTGTACTGAAGTCCACTATCAACTTTTTTGTCTTGCTGACATTTGGAAGGAGATTGTTCCTCTGGCACCAGTTCTCCAGATTTCCAATTTCCTCCAGGTAGGCCGTCTCATTGTTATCAGTGATCAGGCTCACTACGACGGTGTCGTCAGCAAACTTGATGCTGGTGATGGAGTTGGTAATGGCCATGCAGTCATACGTGTACAATGAGCAGAACAGCGGGCTCAGAACACAACCCTGGGGAGCTCCAGTGTTGAGAGTGAGGGAAGCTGAGACATGTCTGCCCATCCTTACTACCTGTGGTCTGCCATTTGGGAAATTGGAGATTCACTGACAGAGATGGGCTAAATCCCAGGTGCCCTTGCTTGGTGGTGAGTGTGGAGGGAATTAAGGTATTAAATGCTGAACTGTAGTCGACAAAGGGCATTTTAATATAATTCCCCTTCCTAGTGTCCAGGTGGGTGAGTGATGTATGAAGGAGGTAGGAAATGGCATTTGAATGGAATGCCAGTTGAACGGATTGGATGTTAAGCAAACTGTAAAGGGTCAAGTATGTTGGGTAGTGAAGAGATGATGAAGTCTCTGACCCGCCGCTCAAAGCACTTCATCACTACTGAAGTCAGGGCTACAGGGTGATAATCGTTGAGAAAAGAAGGATGGAGCTGGAACAATGATGGACTCTTTAAAGCATGTGGGGATTACTGACAGGGATAAGGAGAGGTTGAATATCTCTGAACACCGGTGCTAGCTGGTCTGCGCAGGCTCTGAGGACTCGACTTGAGATGCTGTCTGGTCCTGCTGCTTTCCTGGTGTTCACTCTCCTGAAGGATCTCCTTACGTCATGCTCGGAGAGGAAGAAACGCATTTCCGGTGCTGGTGAAGCAAGCATAGAAGGTGTTCAACTCGTCTGCCAGAGACATGTCCACGTTCGTAATACCGGATGTTGGTGCTTTATAGTCCGTTATTTGGTTATCGCGGATGGTTTTGTCAACTCATGTCTTCTGATTGGGAAATGCTGATGGTCATTTTTTTGTACAGTATCCAACAAATCCCACAACCGCTTCCGTAAACACGTTGATGTGATCAGCGCTCCGCTGGAACATGTCCCTGTCTGCATCATTGAGTGCATACTGTAAAGCGGCCACTGATTGGTCCATACAGCGTGCAACCTCCCTCTGAACCGGAACTTCCTGTTTAATCCTTTGTTTGTATTTTGGCATGAGGAAGATGGCGGCATGGTCAGATGCTGATTATGACTGATGTAAACTCCCAAGGAAAGTAAAAAGGGTGACATTTGATGTTCAGTAGTTCCAGGTTGGGTGTCCAGGAGCATGTGAGAGGAACAACGCTTGCGCTTTTGCATCAGCTGTTCACCATTAAACACATGCCACCTCCCCTTGACTTCCCAGATCCCAATGTTCTGTCCATATCGTGAACCAAGAAGAACTTGGCCGGCTGGATGGTACCACTAAGTTCAGTCATGTCTTGGTGAAGCAGAAGAGACTGCAGTCCCAAATGACTCTCTGGAACTTTACCCTGGCCCTGAGGTCATCAGGTTGGCGAGCAGGATGCTAGGCAGAGGTGTGCAATGTGCACGGGCTCTCAGCCTGTTTCTAACGCCGACTCGTTTCCCCCGGGGCCTCTGCTTCTGGCCGCGTCTTTTGCTCTCCCTCAGGATCTCACTCGGCCAGCTCCAATCCGGACTTAAAAACATAGAATTGTGAGTACATTGTATACCAATAGTATAGAGTATCGTACTCTATACTATTGTATCTCTATCGTACCTGATGTATTCAACTGTGATGAATTTACCAGTTTTAAGTTACTGAAAATTAACCTAAAAAACAGAAACAAAGAAAAAGACGTCAAAGCAGTCAACCTCACCGGCGCTATCTTGGAATAGCTTTCTTGGAATGGAATATACTGCATGTTTTTAAGCGTTAGGTATATATTTGCATATATGAATATTATACTAGATAATGTGAGATAATATTTTTACAGCTTTGCATCAGTGGCTTAGGCAAAAGGCAACTGACCTTCACTCATAAAATAAAAAGAGGGCAAGAGTGTAATAGCATTTTAAGCAACTGTGAGTAAATGTGATAGTCACTAGCACAGGATAAAATGGGTTTCAAGCCCATATTTGATGTTAAAACCATTCAAATTACACCCTAGAATAAATCTTTAGATCTTTGCAAAAATTTTTTAGGTACATATTGTATTGCTCATGAGCAGGATCTTGCATTTTGACATTTGATTTACACTACTTCAACACTTCAAAGCCTGAGAGGAGAAAAATGATTAGAAAATATTTGATGTACATTCTCAAGCACTAATAATCTTAATGTAAACAAGTGTGAATTTCCAAATGTTTTAAGATTGCATACCAAAGCACTATTTATGACCTGTGAGTACTTTTGCAATTCTGTAAATTTGGAAGTGTGAAGTAAGTCTGACCTTAGAAATCGTTAGTCATGTGATGAGCTGTAAAAACAGCAGGTTCCTTTTTCATTATGTTGTATTACACTTAGTATGTTTATTTCTTTTTTTTATATTATTTTTTTGGATTTTTTCCCGATTTTCTCCCTAATTTTAGTCGTGGCCAATTCCTCCCCGTCACTAGGGGGCTCCCACATTAAGGCTACTACTACCATGATAGTCTTTGGCCTACCGGGGGGGGGGCCAAAGACTATCACGTGTTTCCTCCGAACCGCGTGACGCCAGCATCTTTTCAAACTGCTTGCTCACGCACCGTTAGGGGCGGAGTAACACTCGGAGGAAAGCGCTAGCCGCTCCTTCCTCGTGCGCGAGCTCGCCCCTGATTGGCTGTAGAGCCGTGATTAATGTGGGAGGGCAAAGTACCTCTCATCCCTCCCCTCTGAGAGAGCTCGGCCAATCAGCTCTTTCTAGGCCTCCGGCTGTGAGAGGTAACAGCATCACCCGGGGATCGAACCAGCGCTCTCTGCATGATAGGGCGAGCACTTTACCACTGCGCCACTCGGAGGCCAGTATGTACAACATGTTAGATTTAAATGAAGAAGAAGTGTGTCTGAGATAAATTTCAAGCTAAGAGAAGAAGAGTTATTGCTTGTTGTGTCCGCCGCACCTTGATACACTTACTGTACCGGTCCGGACCCGATCAACCGCAAGAGACAAACACATACCTGCAGGCATAATGTCTGAAGATCTCTGTTTATTCTCAGCAAAGTGAGCACATTTAAAGCAGTGCCACTTTCTCTCCGATCCTCCAGCACTGCTCTCCTTGTTCCACCATCTCTCAGGGATCGAGGAAGACAGTCATCCAGACTTTTTTTTTTCTTTGACAATAGACTTATTTGTTATAAATAAGTCTATTTGTCTTATATCAAGACGTATTTGTTTCTTACGTACTTGGACTAAAAATTATAATGTTTATGGGTATAGATCATATTTTTTATTTTGTGGAAACTTTATAAACAATGTAGGTTCATGGGGGTAAGTAATTATTTAAGGCTCTTCATATGCCTAAATACTGCAAAACAGTAAGAGGATCAGAGTTAGAAATCATAAATCTAGTAAACCTGTACTTACGGGGTAAACTTCAACACATTATCACCCAAACAGCATGCGCCTGAGCTCAATTTTGCAAAGGCTGTGAATACTTATGTACATGTGCTTTCAAATGTATTAATTTTTTTTATAAATTTGCAAAAGCTCAAGTAAACTTTTTTCATGTTGTCATTATGAGGTGTTGTGTGCAGAATTCTGAGGAAAAAAAAAGAATTTAATCCATTTTAGAGTAAGGCTGTGACATACCAAAATGTAGAAAAAGTGATTCGCTGTGAATACTTTCCGGGTGCACTGTACATAGTGTACAGACATACAGACAGACAGAACATTTTCTGAGACTGGTTTTGGGTCTGCCAATGTATGAAATGTAAAGATATAATTGAAAGAGCAAGTTCTGACCAGTGTACAGACAGTGTGTTTATTTATATAGATTAGTCTATATTTACTTACGGAACACTTCCCATATTAAATTACATATTGGGGTCATCTGTGTATTATGTAAACCAGACACTCATTTGTTAAAAATTTAAAGAATTTGGAAATGATAAAGAAAGTGGACAAATACTAGAAAAACCCACATTACATTTATCGATTTGGCACCAAAAACACATACGTGCAACTTCTAATCATTTCAGCTCTGATATTCTTATCTCAGAATAATAACCATGGTGCTGGAGTACTTTTTAATCCACAGGACAAAGCAGTGCAAATATATATTTAATTTCTCTCAACAAGGGTGGTAAAAGTTTGCACAACCTTTAAAAAAGCAGCAATCAAACCACTTCCTTCATGCGACTTATATATAACTGAGAAGTGCAGAGCGAAGAACAGAAAACACACAAAATTCTTCACAGTGATTAGGTCTAGGACTGTAGCACAATGAAGGCTTTGGTGTTCTTTCTGCTTCTGGCAGTTGTAAGTGCTAAAAGGTATGATCGGTGTGAGCTGGCAAGAGCCATGAAAGCATTTGGCTTGGCTGGGTATCGTGGCATCAGTCTGGCTAACTGTGAGTAAACTGGTATTTTAACATCCTATGCAGTACTGTACATCTATCTGTTGTACAGAAGAAACTGGTGCAGACAAGGAAGCTGCAGAAAATCCAGCTTGTTTTTATAGCTCAAAGTAGCAGCGGTAGGGTACATAGTAATGACAAAACTAATAAAGATAAGATAAAATAAGCTAAATCTTATTAATCCAGAGGGAAACTGTCCATTTAATATACAGTATAATGCAAAATAAGTGCTGAATATTACCAAATTTTGCCTTACCAGTACAATAATAATAATAATTGCATATACACTGTACAATTTTCATACTAATATACAAATATAGAACTATAACACTATAATAATATAGAATTTTACACCACAAAATTACCTAACAATATGTTGTGTACTCAATCTCAGTATTTGAAAAGTCATCAAATATTGTTTTTTTCCCCTCCAAGTAACTAAAAATCCATTTTCTCTGTTTGTTGTACAGTGATTGTAAAAAGTAATGTATTTCTATGAATGCTGAATATTTCTTAGGGGTTTGCTTGGCCAAACATGAGTCTGACTTCAACACCAACACCCAGAACCACAACTCTGATGGATCAACAGACTATGGCATTTTCCAGATAAACAACCGTTGGTGGTGCACCAATGGGAAATTCCGTAGTGCTAACGGGTGCAAACTCTCCTGTAGTGGTGAGAAATTTTTTAATTGATCTATCCTTCAAATCTTGAAATGATAAATTTCTGAGAAGCTTGTTTTGAGCCTTGCTCAAATGGTAATCTCAAACCTAAAGCTGTGAAAGGCTCATATCTTTGTCTTGATGCCTGCTTTTTCAAACAGAGCTTCTTACCGATAACATCGCGAAAGCTGTTGAGTGTGCCAAGACAATCGTGAGACAGCAGGGAATTACTGCATGGTAAGACTATATCATCAATATAATGCATGTATGAAGAATGTTGTAAAACTGTAGTGAAGTCTACACATTTGAGATCATACTTATCATTATCCTTTAGTTTGCCTTTTTTTTCAGTTGATTTTCATTGCAAATTATATTATCAGCAATAACTTTTGTGAAAAGTCAAAATTTCAGAATTGTGTAGTATTTGTTATTTCCCTTTTTGGGCGTGTTATTGACAGTGTGCACTTGAGCTGATAATATTCAATACAAATTTGCTTATATTTAAATTGCACATTGTCTGCAATGTCTCACTTATTGAATAGTAAAGTTGCACATTTTATTTATTTGTTGTTGAAGTTTCAAAATTGTAAAACACAATGTTAATGATATTAATGTGATCCTATTTGGACTCCACAATATGTACGGTATATGATTTATTCATTTATTTATTTTCCTTTTTTTTTACAGGGTGGCATGGCGTAACAAATGCAGGGGTCGTGACTTAAGCTCTTACACTGCAGGCTGTGGAGTTTAAAGCAAAACCATGAAATGACAAATGCTTCAGTTTAACCTTTAATATAATCGAGGCAAATTAGTGGCAATGATGATGTATAATATTACCAAAATTATCTTGATCATAGACACAAATGCTTTTATTGCTCTCGGTCTTAAATCTATGCAAACCTTCCAGCAGTATCAACAATGCACAAATAAAGCATTTAAACACCGCAGCATATACAGTACATTTGTTTGTTTGCTTGTTTATTTGCATTATATTACAAATTATGTACACATTGCATTACATGGATTAACAGCTGAAAAGAATTATATACAGTACAAAATATTTGTAAAAGAAAAAACTCTACAAAGTAGCAAAAGTGTGTGAATGAACATCATAAAAAATGTAAGATAAGCATTGAAACCTCTCATACAACACACAACTGAGCACAGGGTATACTAATGTACAGTACTGCTTGATTGCATGGAACCACAGCTAAAGGTAAAAGCAACTGAGGACCAGGCACAGGTCAAAATTAGGATGGGTGAAAGAATACTACTATTTATACTAGGATTTTAAAGCAATGATAAGCAACAATACAGTACATTAATTTATTCATCCTAATGTTTCAGTCATTACATGGCCAAAGATGTGAGGACACCTGACTGTCACATTATACTATGTGATTGTCTAACAGTCCAGTTGAATATTTTTTTCTTGGGGCTTCCTCTAGATTAGAGGATTAGTTAGCTCAGACATTGATGTTGAGGAGGCCTGATGTGCAGTCAGCTTTCAGTGAGGTTGAGGTCAGGGCTCTGTGCAGGACACTCAAGCATTTCCACCCCAGCCGTAGCAAACCGTTTCTTCACGATAACATTTTTTGGACCTCTTAGATCCAGTAAAGGGAAATCATAATTCTACAACATACAAAAACATCCTATACATTTCAAAGTTTGGAACACAGATGGGTGTGATTGAGAGGTGTCCAGAGACTTTTGCTCAAAGATGACTCACATTTATAAAGAAATACAGTGGGGCAAAAAAGTATTTAGTCAGCCACCAATTGTGCAAGTTCTCCCACCTAAAAAGATGAGAGAGGCCTGTAATTTTCATCATAGGTATACCACAACTATGAGAAACAAATGGGCCAAAATACCAGCAACAGTGTGTGATAACCTTGTGAAGACTTACAGAAAACATTTGACCTCTGTCATTGCTAACAAAGGGTATATACTGTAACAAAGTATTGAGATGAAATTTTGTTATTGACCAAATACTTATTTTAGACCATAATTTGCAAATAAATTCTTTAAAAATCCTACAATGTGATTTTCTGGATTTTTTTTTCTCTCTCATAGTTGAGGTATACCTATGATGAAAATTACAGGCATCTCTCATCTTTTTCAGTGGGAGAACTTGCACAATTGGTGGCTGACTAAATACTTTTTTGCCCCACTGTATATTGAAGAACATACATAGTTCTTAAGTAAACACGCATTTAAAAATAAAACTGACATCATATATATTAAAAAAATCAATCAACCAATGAAACAAACAATAAACCCAAATATTTTAGTATTTTATAGAATAATGTGCATAAGTAGGTGGCCCCATGGTGGCTTAGTGTTTAACACTGTCACCTTGCACCTCCAGGGTGCGGGTTGGAATCCTGCCTCTGAGTGCATGGAGTTTGCATGTTCCCCTCATGCTTAGTAGGTTCCCTCTGGGTGCTCCAGTTTCCAAGGACACGTCGATTAGACTAATTGTTGTTTCCAAATTGCCCTTAGTGAGTGAATGACTGTGTGACTGTGTAAGTGTGCCTGTGTGTACCCTGCAATGGATTGGCAACCTGTCCAGGGTATACAGTACCTGGCCTCGTGGCCTAAGTCTCCTGGGATCGGCTCCAGGCCCCCGTGACGCTGTATACAAGCGGTAGAGATGATGAGTAAGTGAGTGATTGAGTGTATATATATATATATATATATATATATATATATATATATATAGAAATGTGAGGCAGCAGCTCCCTCTAGTGGCCGCTGAATAACTTCTCAGACGCAGTAGAAGCCTTACAAAAATAGTATTTAATTTAATAAAAAAATAAAAAAAAAGTTAAAGTTTTGCAATTAAATTTTTACATTTAAATCAAGGTAAGTAAATAATGAGTATTTTTATTTTATTAATTAGGAAATGTATTTAGGAAATGTATAATTTGAAAACGGTTATCAACGCAGCTCATGATAATGGCGTCCAAACATTTCCGGAACAAAAACGGCAAACGGAAATTAATTAGA
The DNA here is from genome assembly GCA_028565275.1 of Leiocassis micropogon. Lineage (NCBI taxonomy): Eukaryota > Metazoa > Chordata > Actinopteri > Siluriformes > Bagridae > Leiocassis > Leiocassis micropogon. The sequence goes on along the minus strand of JAOVVA010000009.1, from coordinate 2,284,037 downwards.
GAAAAAAAACATAGTAACTCTAACTACAATATTTCAAAGAAAACTAAAAGACAAAAAAAAAAAAAAACTAAAGTAACTGCATTACGTGTGTGTGTGTGTATGAGTGAGAGAGAGAGAGAGAGCTTAAAATCCATAATTAAAATCCAGTAAGGAAGTGTTTAACTTAGCTTCAAATCCATATCTGTGAACCATTAGCTACCAGTAACTAATTCATGCTAACTTAACGTTATATCTCCAAACCACTGGAGGGCACTATAAGGTTATATAATGTCCTAGAAACGTTTGGAAATCATTCTCCTAACCAAAACACACGAATATTATATTTCTTTCTAGAAAATGTCCCTGAACAAAACCAAACTATAAAGTTTTACCTTTTTATAAAAATTACAAATAAACTTTTTCCAGGACATTCTGGAAAAGACTGGTTCCACACGTGCTCCACCTTCTGATGAGTCCGGGTTTACATTTTGGTTTCCTCAGGAGGACGACTCATGTAGTCTTGAAGTGCCTGATGGAAAGGCAGCCATTTTCCTATAGATGTCTTCATTGCTCTGATCCACCTGTTAACAGTACATAAGAACGTATTGCAATATAATATTAGGTGACAGAAAAGCACCATGCATTTATGGTGGACTTTATGGCCGAAAGTTAGCAGACACCAGACCATCATATTCATATGTGCTTGTTGAACATCCCATTTCAGATTTAGTTATACTGTAATTTGCTGCTCTATTCCTCTGGGATGGCTTTTAACTAGATTTCGGGCCATGGGGATTTGTGCTCATTCGGCAAGAAGAACGTAAGTAAGGTCAGGCATTGATGTTGGGTGGGAAGGCCTAAGGTGGAGTCACTGTTCCAGTTCATCCCAAAAGGTCAGGGCTCAGTTCTCAGTCCAAGTTCTTTTAACTTTTTTCATGGAGCTTGCTTTGTGCATGGGGCAAAGTCATGCTGGAACAGGTTTTGGCCTCTTAATTCCAGTAAAGGGAAATATTACAGGTAGAACATGCAAATACATCCTAAACAAATGAAAATTGGGAGAAGGCTAACGTATGGGTGTCACAAACTTTTGGCCATACAGTATTTATAGCCATACTTCAGCATGTTGTGCAGATATGTATTTGTGATTACTGTCTCCTAATGTATGGTGTATTCTCAAACCCAAAAAGTGAGTTCATGTAACTTAAATGGTTGGCTTTAAAGTGATTTATTAGCACACATGCAGTACTACTAACTTCATAGCAGTTAGTTTATTGCAAGCTACATACAGTATACTGTAGTTTACATTCCTAGAACATTTTTACTTTGTTAAATATGAGTACACTATCATCTGAATATGCTAATCTTCTCAAGTAGTCAGCTAACCCTGAAAACATTGATAACATTTCCCTGATCCGTACAGCATGTGCATTGTCCAAATCATTTATGATCAATGTTGATCAATGTTAATGTAGAGGGTTGGAAATTCTCTTAATGTATTTTGTGGGTACCGTTTATTTTCATTGACATTTTCAGCACAAAGGTAGAACACTTTGAACTCTTCTGATGGAGGCTTGAGCTCAATAGTGGACCTCTTGAATCCCAGAGGTTGTTCCCTCACTGTGTAGCCATGCAAGTAGAGCCCACCTGTGTCAAAGCCAACAAAATACAGTTGGACGTAATTTTGTATGTTTTTTTTCTGTATATGCAGAAAAACATGATTACTTAATCAAATGCATTAACAAGCATATTATTTATGATAGTCTTTTTTGATGGCAAGAAGTGAAGATTTAGAGGGAGGGAGTGTGTTTTGATGCTGTAAGTGATAACAAGAACTAACATGTTTCCTGGCCAGATCTATAAATAGATAAAAAAATATATATATATAACATTCTTTAATATTCCAAAATTTTAATCTTTGCCAAATTTTATTATATAATAGGAATAAAACTTTTCAGAGCTTGCCGTAGTGATATAATGCACCCCACCCCATCCTCTTATTGATTATTTACGTACAACAGCACACTACAGTGTGTGTTATACACTGCCTGGGCAAAAAAACTTGATTGTGATTTCATTAAATCATTTAGCTTTAATTACAGTGCATAATGTGGTGGCCGGTTCATGTGTGAAAATGATTCCTTATGCACAATTTGAGTCCTGAAATATATCAGGGAAGAAATACTCAATTGATGTGATGAGCTGATTGTTCTGCACATTCACAACATGAGCTTGACTTCTAGAGCTGACCAACTGAATCAACCCCAGACCAGAACACTGCCTCCAGAGGCTTGAACAGTGGGCAATATGGATGATGGGTGCTTCACTTCATGTGCTTCCCTTCTTATGCTGATGCACCCATCACTCTGGAATTGACTCCAGATCCACAATTGATTTTGTTCTGATCAGTTGCAGTAACAAGTGATTTTCTTATTGCAACATAGCTGTTTAGTCCCAATCTTGTCAGTTCTCATCACATTGTGTGCATAAGGAAATACTCTTACTTTGATTATTAAACATAGCTATGGTTTTTGCTGTTGATTTTCCATGTAACTTCAACAACTGTTTCAGTGGTTATTTTTTTCTTACCACATTTCTTTTAAGTTAAGGGTTCAGCATGATCTTTCCAGGTACTGATAATGTGTTGGAGGGTTCTTAACCCAGTTCTAAACATTTCACATCCTTAATCATTTTTTAAAAATCCTTAAGGAATCCTTAGTTATTTTCTTCATTTATTAAAGTCCAATAATTTGACCCTTCTCAAATGGTGACTTTTTTTGGTCCGGCAGTGTACATTATCATTGTTGATAGTTTACTCTGGATATTTAATTATATAGCCTCATTTTCCATACAGTAATTAAATGGATTATTTGTTTAGTAGAATTTGCATACCAACTGCATATGTTGATCGTATGCTGGCGTAAAAGTAAAGGCATCCGTCCTTTAGGATGCAGTAGTGCTGCACCCACGTGTCCTTGTTTCTGTCTAGCAAGTTTAGAAGCCCGAGACACTCTGGGTTCTTCACAGCCAGAGGAGGCAGGTTCGAGTTGTGGCGTGTCACGTCCACCCACACGTGATTCTGCAACATGAGTCACCACCGTTACAGTCCTTACTGTTACCATGACAACATCAGTGAGGACATTTGCTGACTGTAAAATAGCCTTTAAGCCTTTTTATGTGTGTCTGTGATGCTTTGCTTCACTTCTGATTACACAGTATTGTTAAGTTAGTTAATATTGGATTTTTTGGTGGATCATTTGACCATTCTCCAAAAATCAGATTCATTTCTACAGCATATTTAACAATGAACCAATGCAATATTATTTGCCAATTTGTCAGTGGTTTTGTTGATGCAATGCTATTCTGGTTTTAACAGTAGAGTATGTTTGGAAGTCTACTTTGTCTAGATCTTATCTAGACTACTGCAGATAAGTGTAGATATTTCCCAAACCTGTGTAATGGGGTAAACTGCTCGTTCCAAACTTTCCAGCCACCTAAAATGGAAAGGAAGAATATAAAGGCAGCAAGAAAAGCAGCATGAAGAAGAAAAAGGTTTCTTTTATTGTCATTAATACAGTCATATATCCTAACATAGGAAGCAGTGTGCACGGTTAACACAACATTGTGTGTCAGAGCTTTAACCACTGTTGATAAAGGATGGGCTATACTATAAGGAATGAATTCTAAAGGGAGACAGAGAAAGGTAAATTATTACTATCCAGAGAGAGACAGAGAGAAAGAGTTATTTTATAATAATAATCTTGTTTTTTATTAAATAAATGGTCACCTTCTCATTTCTTGATTCGACGTAGCACAGAAATAGTACACACGATTTCCGGCAACAGGAGAACATTTGAACACAAATGGTTTCCCCAGGCTGGTGTCAGCCTCTACCACTGCACCTTCCATTCGCATGACCGCCAAAGCACGGCTCTTTCCTTCATCCTGACACACACAAACACACAAACACATGCAAATCTTTACATGCATCATCTTGATGCACATTTTATAGTTTATTCTTAAATTTATATATTTTTTTAAAAACTGTCTATATATAGACAAGAAAAAAACTTACTCGTTTGTTTCTGTAGTAATAAAGGCAGCAGTCATGTCTGAGGACAAACCACCTCTTCCTCCAGCCTTTCAGAAAACTGGACTGAGTGCGTTTGTGCAGGTAGCCTCGGCAAGCCGGCTTTGGTGTGTTCGGGGTACGACCGATATCGGAGCCGATGGTCAGAATCAGAAGATCAGGGCCTGTATGACATGTAACAAAAAAACATAGTCTTTTATGAGGTTAACTATTAAACTGATTGTTTGATGGGCACATGAGCACTCAGAGCTTCCTCCCCTCATGTTCAGAAGCCTTCCCAGCATACTGTAGATACTGTCTAGCTGTTGTTAATGTTAGTCTTGCATTATATTGCCTGTATTCCTGAGCATACTCTATAAATATATAAGGCTGTCTGATATATTGACATCGGTTTCTGCTTTTCACTTCCTGCCTCATTACTAAAAATGTAAACTTAATCAGAAGACATTTTTATACATAAAGACAACTGACATACAAGTTTAAAACAACACAACTGACTAAAGCTTTAATAAATCCCCTCTAAAACATTAATAAATCAAGCATAGGCAGATGTTTTGTCTGTAATCCTGCCATACCTTGCCGAGCGAGGTCAACTGCTTCTGAGTGAGGCACACCTGTGACATCTGTGCCATTAACTGCTAGCACATAATCTCCAACTTTTAACCCCGCCTCCTCAGCGGCCCCATCTGCAACCAGCAGGAAAGATGCATAGGGCTTTATCTTTTTTTGTAGTCTTATCTTTTAAGAATGGGATTTTGGTCTGGCGGATCTTTATTAATTTACTTGTTTACACTGTTACTACAATGACAAAGAAATTAAACTGAGCAGGCAATATACAGTAGTATACCATTATTATTAGTATATATTATATTATATACTGTACTGTATATCACAGCATACTGATAAAATTTATATGGTCCACTTACTTGTGTCAACTTCTGTCACGATAATTGGTTTGGAGTATTGAATTCTGAAACCCCATGGATATTCTCCCATGCCTTTACTGATTTTCACAGTTCGTTCACGAACTTAAAAAAAATCCATAAAAGAAAATTTTATATCATACATTATGAAGACTGTAATATAATATAATATAATATAATATAATATAATATAATATAATATAATATAATATAATGTAATGTAAAGCAATTTGCTCTAAAGTTCTAAAGCTCCAAAGCTGTGCTTCCTTTGGATTCGCAGCATCCAGAAGCATGCCAGTAGGTAGACTGGGTACTCTAAATTGCTCATAACGGTAAATGAGTCTGTGTATATTAGTGTAAGGTGCACGTCAATAAACTGTTGCCTGAAGCTCTGGATCCACCATGACCCTGACCTATAAATAAAATAGGACCCTGACCTATAAATCCGATAAATTCATAACTTTTGATAAAAAAAGCCTACCTGCTACTGGACGGGGGCTTTTACTAAGGCATTGTATAGTTTCATTTGGACTGCCGTCATCTCCCCGATAAATCCATGATGCTGAGTGGAATGTCTCCGTATAAAAACCTCTTTCTTCAACGTCTCGGAGTGACATGTCCACTGAGCGGGTGTCCTCAGAATTCATTGTGTCTGAAGGGGGGAAAAAAATCCACTTTAGTATTAATATGCATTAGAAATGATTTTATGCAGTATTGTTGGTCAATTATTTCTTTGTTATTTCAAATGCATAAGACAAACAATGGGAATTAAATAATTTTTAGGAATTACAAAGGCCTAGTATTAACGATAATTGTATTCTTATTTTATTTATTTATTTTTTACAGTTTACAAATTTAGGCTGACAAACTGTTATGTTAGTGACAAAGCAGGAAATGGGGTGTATTGCTCCCTCAGATCTCCAGTCATCATGAGCTCTGGTTACATTCTATTTGGAGCCCCTCCTGTATCTGATTGTGCCTCCTTCAGATTCACAGCATCCAGACTGGCTGCTCTAAATTGCTTATAACGGTAAATGAGTGTGTGTACTGTATGTGTGTGTGTGTGTGTGTGTGTGTGTGTGTGTGTGTGTGTGTGTTTGTGTGTAAGGTGCCCTGTGATGAACTGTTGCCTGGAACAGTTTCTGGATCCACCATGTCCCTGACAATAAAATGGTTACCGAAAATGAATGAATAAAAGAACTCTTATGCATGCATTATTAAGTTTACCGAAGTCTTCCCGGATCTCTTCTGACCAACCGTAGGGTTGTGATTATGTACAGACTCTCTGCCGACTTTCAAAACATCATCACCTGATTCGTCAGTGATGTTGCTAGTCATGGAACTCTCCTCTGCGGAACCCCACTGTCTGCTCTCCTTGAACATCTTGCGCTTCTTTGCCCAGTGGTCTGAGGTTTCTTCAGACTCTCTGGGGATGCTGTCTCCCGGCCTTAGGTGCTCCTTGACCTTTGCTGAGGCTATAAAACCAAATGACAAATAATAAAAAAACAGCATTTTGTGCTTTATCACTTCTTAACAGTTAGAAAGACTAGATCTATTCAGATATTCAGACACAAGTCCTGAAAGGTTTATTACATATGAAAGGTCAGTATTACTTTGGCACATCTGTATCTGAAACACTTCTGTACCTGTTCTATTCACACGTTTCTCTGTTTGGCCACAAGCCTTGGCTAATTGTAAGGAGGTACGTCTGGGTTGTGCTTGGGAGAGACGTTTGGGTTCCTTCACGTCTACTTGTTGTCTCAGGCCCTCAAGCTTTTCAGTTGGAGAAGCAGAAGTTGCTTCTGTTGCTGATTTATTGTTTTGTACGGTGTCTTCACTCGTAGAATTATTGTGTAGAGATCTCTGCTCATATCGTCCTATAACAGTCACTAATGAGTTTTGCTTTTTTTGGGTGCTAACAGCTTCTTGCCTCTCATCTGTTTGTGCTTTATCTCCCTTGTGGAACGCATCATTAATGCACTCTTCTGAGCTGCACACTGAAGGTGGAGTCACTTGGATAAGCAGATTCTTCTGATGGGTGTCATCTGTTAAAGCCACTGGACTCTCCAACTCAGTCATTTCTTCATCAAAGCCACTTTCAGTCACCTCACTCTGTTCCAGTGGGTCTGCTGTGCAACATATCTGATCAGCAACCTCAGCTGGCTCTTTTCGCGCATGCTGGCACGTCGAAGAAACATTGTCCGCGGTCTCATCAGACCCTGATGGGTAAAAAGGAGTCTTTGGTGAATTGTACACCTTGATGTTATGGATGGTGGTGTGTGCACCACAAAAGGATTTTGAGCTGTGTTGGGAAGTGCTGCTGAAAGAAGAGTGATTCTTTCTTTCAGAAATGCCTACGCTGTCATCCTCTAGATTGTATCTAGCAGCTGTCTCTGCCTGACAGAGTAGTGACAGCATAATAAATGAGGAGAGTGTGCCAGAGGAAAAAGACTTTCTGCACAAGGCTTTGCTTTCTCCATATATCCAGGAGTGATACCCAACTCCTGGGTAAGTTCTCCGCCTTTTTCTTGGTTCTTCTGTGTAACTACTTGATTGACAGTTGGTGGCATTGTTATGCATTTGGATATTCCATTTATGGTTTTGACTTATTGATGCAGATGATCTCAAGAGGTTTTTGTCAGCATCGGGTTTGTCGGACTGAGTACAGTAAGCTGGTTTATATGCTCTTGGTATTGAAAAGTCACACTCTGACACCACAGCTTCTGGGTCACACTGAGTATCCTCCTGTTCTTTGAATACATTATTGTCATTTATATCACAGGACACGATGTTCTCTGTGAGGTCCTGTAGTTCTTTACTTTCCTTATCTGCAAACCTGAGTGGAGGAGGAATATCCCATAATGTCTGCTTGCTATGTCTGTCGTGTTGTGATAACCGTCTGTGTGGCAGCCAGAACCCATAAGGTGATGAACAAGTAGATGATCCATCCACCAGTGTGAAATCGGTGTCAGTGTGTCCACCAGCGTTGGGTCTGCAGGAGTGATCTTTGCAGCAGCTTTTACAACAGCTCGTTTCTTCTTGGCTGCCTGACAAACTTGGATGTCTTGATGAATCACGATTTGTCATGACCTTAATTCTAATATTTTCACAAAGTTTGGCTTTTTGCTTATATTTATTTGTACATTGATTGCACAAATAAGGATGGATAAAGCAATCACTGTTCAGAGTTTCAGGATTCTGGCTGTCTCTTTTCTTTTCTTCACTTTGATGTTGTAAGATCAAAGTGGTCTTGAGATCAGAGTTTTTGGAATGTACCGTCTCACTGATCTCTAGTTTTATATCAGAGCTTATATATTTAATTTTGGATGTTGTGACTTCTATCACAATGCTGGCTGCTTTTCCTGCCGAATTCTGAATCACGGCTTTCGGAGGAGAGCTTCCAAAATCACTGGATGTCACCGAATGTGTGATGGTTAGCTTTCTGTCCTCACCCACTTGGACCGTAATGCTGGATTTTTTCTTTTTATATCCATTACATTCCTGTCCAAATGCATTCTCCTTGTTAGAAGTTTCAGTCTCCTTTTCTTCTTCGTTTGACAAAAAGATTTCTTTGCTAAATGAGTCCGTTTCTCCTTTTTCAGTGGTGTGGTCTTCCTTACCATAATCCAACTGGCTTTTGATGGTTTTATTTAAACTGTATGAAGATGTAGTCTCTGTAGATACATAAAAATGTAAAGGGTAGTATCATGAGCATCCATGAGTATGCATTTATTTAATACTGCAACACGATGTTTATGCTTTGTGTTTGACCCTTTAAAATGTTCAACATTTTTAAACTTAATTGAGATTTTGCCTTTTCTTTTACACAACATTTATCACATTTAAGCAATCAAAATATTTGGGCTGAACACTTACCGGATGCATGGCATTGTAAGGAAGACAAAGTTTTAGAATTATTCTAGAGTTTGTGTTGAGCCAATAATCAAACATAGTGGATTTTATTATTACCAACAAACCCAGTTTAACATTAATAAAGTTTGACTCCCACCAGCTCACTCATATTGTTACTGTAGGTTAGATTGAATGACCAGCCTTTAGAAAACTATCCCTGCTAATCCTGTACCTTCCTGTATCCATGCATTAGCTTCATACCAACATGTGACTCATTACAGTCATTACAGGATTATCATTCACACCCTTCCCAGGAGCCACATATAGACCAGCGCTCACGTTTCATGCTGCAAGAGCTCTTCCTCCTGCGGCTGTTTCTCCTCCTTCTTTTACTCATTCCGTTGTTTGAAGTATCCTCAGAGATCACTACAACACACAAACCACTGTGATTACATTTCTTTACACATTTTCTGCTCACAAGGGTAATAATAGTGTTCTGTTAATAATCAGTTTTTCAATCAAAGTCAAGATAAGAATGACTAACAATATGTTGGCAACTGTTAAAAAATACACACATTTATGGTTGTGTTAATAGCAGTATAAACATGTTCATATTTGTATAGGTGTAAGCAGCAAACACTGCAAAAAATCTAACCATATTTCCTTTTATGAGCATCAAAGTAGCACACATCGAATGACCAGACAAATTATGACCAGCCATTGATATAGACTAAGTCCAGATTTCAGATTGTCTAGTCCTATACAGCATAATGTCTTTACTGTGTACTGTATGTCTAAAATAATTAAACTCCAATTTGATACAGTATATTTACAGCAGTATTTATTCACACAAAATCGAATGACTTCATCATATTTTGTCCTGTATAAAGACTAATGATTGATGTTAAAACAAATTAACATAGACTTTGAACGTTTATTTTCAATTAAGCAGCTCATGTGGCAAACTGAATTTTGGAATCAGTAAAGTGCGTTTACATGGTACATGCTGTTTCAACTTTATATGTGCTGCCACAGTAGTAAAAAAATGTAAATTTAGAGATGACTTTCAGGACTAATTTAATAATGTGAAGTGCTGTACTGTACAATGAAAGGCATAAAAATTTAAATCACAATAAAGGTCTGTGCAATTATTTAATTAAAAAAGGCTGCAATTTATTACAGGTAATATACAAATAATCTGGAATTTTTTTGGTAAATAAATTTAACATTTTTATTTTTAATTTTTGATAAATTACAGTAATATTGTTAAACATCTTAATTAGATCATTTGTCCAATTATTTGGTATTAACCTATATAAATATGTTTGAATATAAAAATGGTACATTTAATAGCTAATTATTGCCTTTAAATCGCAGTCACAATGTGCGTCAAAAACACTGCAATGTGATTTTTTTTCATCAAATTGTGCGTACCTAAGGTATAGACGCTTTGACAATATTCAACTTCTTACTCACACTATTGACTTTAAAATTACTATTAACAACGACAGTTTTTATCCACAAAGTTTTAGATTGTTAAAATGGTTAAAATCTTATGAAACACTTTTAAACGATAAGATTATGTTTTGGTGTTCCCTATTTTGATTTGTGCCGCTATTATCTGTCAGGTCAAATATGCGTTTTCCCAAAAAAAGCACAAGCAAAATAACCATATAAACTCATAGCTACTCAGTATCCAGACAAATATATTGTTTTACCTTAAGGATATGTCACCATAGTCAGTCCATTCATTTCTCATTTAAAATGTTTTAGTATAGATAATATTGTATGTAAAGAAGCAGCATTACCTTTCATCTAGACACTGCTCCACTTCTTACTGTTCTATTTCTGCACCAAGGACATAAAGCAGCTTAATAGCTCTAATCCTATGGACTACACGTGATGTCAGGTGTAGATGCCTGTTTATTCACTACTTATTTAAAGCGGGTTAAGTAGTACTGAATGGAACTTTTTTCCCATGAGGACAAAAATGTACAAGAATCATTTTAATGTTTTTTTTTTTTTTCAAAAAATAGTGAATAATGAATTTAATGACAGAAAACATTCAGGTTTTGCACACAAGACGAATTTTGGTGTTTTTCTTTCAAAAAATGAAGGATATGTTTATTAAAATTGTAGAAACTTCCCGAAGTAGCAGAGGCATGGTATTGTATATTTTATATCACATTAAGTAATATTATTGTAGTAAATAATATTATTGTTGATTACAGCAGATTGCAAAATGTAAAAAAGTATTTAAAAGGTGAAAATATGATATTTATTTAATAGATACCAACCACCAGAAAGTTGCAAGGGTATATCATACATAAGCCACTTTTGCCTAGATCCAAACTCAAAATGTAATACAAGAATGTAATAATGCCATTTATCAGGGAATGTACAGTACCAAGGAGTGAACATGTGACTTGCTCTGATGCTTTTATTTTTGGGTGAGTCCAGGATTTGTGTCACACTGATGTAAAATTGACAAATTTTTATTTTGCCCAGATTTATCCCACTACTGTACTGTATCTAGAATTATCTCGCTAAGTAGAATTTACCTGGAAAATATAATCATAGTTCACAAATAATAGTTTTGCAATAATATGTGAATCTGTTTACCATCTCAAGCTTCGTTTCTTCTGAATTGTCCATTATATATTATAAAAAAATTGCATTTTAGTTTCCCACAAAATTTTACTCAACACTATTACTTGAACACAATCATTCCTAAGAGAAATCTGATTTTGCAGAGATTATGGAAAGAAGAAAAGTTCATTATCTTATTCCTTTTTTCTTTTAATGACATTGTGATATTTGACTGATGAAGTAACAGTTCATTTTTGTCCAATTTATGTATTTGTATGTCAGTGTCCTGAATTCTTTATCATTAACATTGGTTAACCACAGTTTAAATATTTGGTAGTTATATGCTAAAATCTGTGATTTTAACCAGCTGAGACCCAGAGCTCAACACAAGTGCCTTATAATTCCTTACTGGCTAGGTGTGTCTGACAAGCTAAAAATGGTCTTATAAAACATACTGTACATGTTTACTTCAAGACTACCAACATTTTGATACTGAAAAATAGCCCAAACCACAAGAAGGAGAATATATTGTATGTTGTCCAGTGCAGTAAAGAGTGTTCAGAGTGCTACAGTGGAGCACAACTACTGTATAAGCCTCTACGCATGAGAATGGACACAGGACCAGGATCAGTATTGTAACATCATCCAAAGGACAAATGGCATTAAGGATGATAATGTACACATTTTGAGCATAAATTATAAGTGGTTTGAGAGAACAATAAAGAAGCCATCCTTGCCAATGTGGAAAGCCATTCCCTTAGCAGAGGTACAGTAGAGGTCTCAGACATTCATCTCCCTTTTTTTTTGTTCTCCTACTGTATGTCTTCCATCAACACGAAGAAAAAGACCACTTAATACAACCAAAAGTGCATAAATACAAACTAATTGTAAAATCCTATTTTAATGTTCCCAACTTTTTTTATGATAAATGATGTGGATGTTTTTTCCACTCAAAACTTGTACTGTGTACGCGAGCAAGTACTGGGATGATTGTATACACACATTGGAAAACCTACTTGGTGTGCCCAGCTGTTTTTCCCTAAGAGATACCACAATGCATTGTTTTATACTAGTTTATTACTGGACATATTATTTATACTGATTTTATATATCATCCACTAGATGGCATGACAAATTCAAGCATTTTGGTCTGAGGCTTGTAGGGAAGACTGGCTCCTTGTCTGAATGTCACATTAGTCCACACTATAGGCTAAAGCTGTTTGACCATGCGACATCTGCTCATGTCAACAGAGTTCACTCACTCAGGCCTTATGCTTAATCACCTGCCCACCTTTCAGTCAGACCTGATATTACACCACAAATTACACAATGAGACAAAAGAAGTCTTTTTAATATTCAGATGCATGACAGGTAGTGTATTGAGAGAGAGAAAGAGAGAGAGAGAGAGAGAGAGAGAGATGGACGACAGTTCATCCCTCATATGTGAGAATTTACAGGTCTGGTTGCGTTTTCATGTTTACTAAACTAGACGTATAGCTCATTCTTATTGTGGCTAATGGATGTGACCTACATTGTCAACTGTGAACTGGTATCCGGCTTGAGCAGGTGAGCTGAGGATCAGAAAGATCTCAAACCTTCTCCATATGGCATGCACAATAAGCCAAGAGACACTGCTGTAACAAATCTAGGATGTGTGCTGATTTACTTCGGTATTTGGTTTTGTTTCTGTTTAACAAAATTTCATTTGGTTTGAAAAGAGAACATCAACAATCAGTCAACAATATAGTTCTTGTATTAGTGACAGATGAGATGCTGAACCCTTAATCAAGGCGTTGTGAATTCAAATCCCAGGCCAGGCAGAGAGCCATGATAAGAACTTATAGGAAGGCTATTAATCTTCAGTGGCTCAAGTGTGCGCTTGGGCTAAACTCTGTGTTACTTACATAAAAGCATGTTCCAAAATGAATAAATGTGAATGATATTTATGTTAAGCTAAGGTCTGTGATTTTGGATGGAAAATTATTGGTACATTTGTTATATATAATAATAACCGGTATATTTATTATTGATCAATTTTTATATTAACTGTTCACTTGGTGACTTAAATTAAATATACATAATCCAAGCATAAATAAATCAGTAACAAGCAGGTGTACAAGCACTGTAATGCACAGAACAACATGTAAAAGGTTGGGTATGCTATGGGCTGGGACCAAGCACCTTTCTGTTCGTCCATGGAGTGGGCATTCCATGGGAACTGCGGTGGTTGGTACCCCAGGATGCACCGTAAGGGGTAAGCTGGGTTCCAGCGTGTTAAAATTTGTTTTAAACTGTAGGTTTTGGCAGATGGGAGTCTACCAAACTCACTGACACCCCATGCCTTGATGCCTTGTCAAACCTCTTCTCTTCTAAGGTACACTGTAAAACCTAATGCTCAAAGTAATTAAACATATTGACTACTGTTAACTTAAATAATTACAATTAGTTCAAATTAATAGACCTTAATGAGTATTTGGAACTTTTTGGTATTTATAAGTTTGTAGAAATGACACTTTTCAAGTTAGCTGAACAACTTTGATATTTTAAGCCACAGTACTGTAACTGTCTCCTTAAAGTTCCACCAACTTAAAATCTTTCAGACAAACGATTTTGTGGTTGACATCATCAATGTAAACTGCTCACGTTGAATTGTTTTGATCAAGATGGTGGATTGGTCTTGGAAGAATGAATTCATTAGAGGGACAACCCATGTTAGATGTTTTGGAGAAAAAGTCAGAGAGGCCAGTTTAAGGTGGTTTGGACATGTTCAGAGGAGAGATTGTGAGCATATTGGTAGAAGGATGCTGAGGTTGGAACTGCCAGGGAAGAGGTCTAAAGGAAGAACAAAGAGGAGATTTATGGATGCAGTGAGAGAGGACATAAAGTTAGTTGGGGTGAGAGAAGAGGAAGCAGAGAATAGGGTTACGTGGAGGCAGATGATTCGCTGTGGCAACCCCTAAAAGGGATTAGCCAAAGACAAAGAAGAAGAAGATGGTGGATTGGTCTTTGCATGATGCTGTAAGTATGATCTTTACAAATCTGGGGACCCTAAAGTTGATGTTTTTGATTTATTTCATCTGATTGTCTACGATTTGGTGCTCTCTAGAGTTATGAAAAAAATGTGTTTAGACACTCATGGGAGAAAACATAAGCTCCACTTTTTGCTACCTACTGTTTAGGAGGTTAGAAAGCAAGGTTTCTTGTAATTGACAAATATCAATCTATAAGACTATTTTACTGGCATAAATTGTTTAGTTTTTGAAATTGTCAGGTTTACAACTCCGGTTTTCGGGGTTTGAATATAAATCCTGAATTCCTATTAGTTTAAGTTTTAGTATTAATATTCATAGATTTTGTACTTTCAGATTTAGCTGAAAAATAAAGAAAATTACTTATTTAATTTGTAACAGGTCACTGGTGGCTCAGTGGTAGGTGTTTCGCTTGCCACATGAAAGGCCCGGGTTCAATTCTCAGCCACTGGATGAAGTGCCTGTCCCAAGCCAGATAAAATGGGAGGGCTGCTTCATAAAGGGCATCTGGTGTAAAACCTGTGCCAAGCTTGTGTGTGGACCGGATGGTCCCCTGTGGCGACCCATTGCTGGGAGCAGGCGAAAGACCAACAACAATTTCTTTGATTTGCAACAACTAAAAAACAATGATAATTACTGTTAAATAGTATGAGTTAGGCTACTCATTAATGCAAATAAAGAATGATTAATATGAATGAGTACCACAAACTCAAAAACTGATAGTTCTGTTCATTAAAATTAAAAACATCATTACTGAAAAAATGTAATGCAACTGATTACCTCAAATTTTTTGAGTTTTGCCAACTTATTCGCGTTTACAGTGTACCCAAATACAGTATATGGTGGTATAGTCTGGAAAGCTGCAGAAATGCTGTTGATCAGGTTGAGGTGCAGGGACCTAAAGAACCAGTTGACGATTATCATGATCATATTGTTATCCTGTGAGGGAGGTATGACAAGAATAGGTCATGAAGATTGTCAAAGTCTCATTTTGAAGGCACTTCCAAAGATGTGAGTACAGAGAGGTTCATACTTAATTCGCAAAAGCATAAAGCAATGGTAGAACTTGGTTGATGTAGGCTATGATGTACCTTCCCAGCAAGATGTTAATGCAGCATGATGTTAATCAGACAGAGAAATACTGCAGAAGACAAAGAAAGTCAAGTCAAGTGGCTTTTATTATCAGTTAAACTATATACTGCTGGTACCGCACACAGTGAAACAAAAATTCCCCCAAGACCATGCTGTTACAAAAACAGAATAGCTCACACAAGCGATGTATTGGTAATGCCGATAATGAACTGAATGATTTTCGTACATTTAGACTGGGAAAGAGAACTGGAGCATGAAGCCATTATGCTCCACAGGCTGTCTGTAGTACTTCTCTGGACAAATCAAGGTGATGGCACACATGGTGTATATTGGAGCGGTATAATTTCTATGGTGAGCTTCTCTAGTTACTGGCAAGCCTTGTGGTTGGATTGTGTGAGCTGCTTCTGGGTCTGTGCAAACTCCTGGCACTGCTTGCTGATAATGAGCTTCTTCATCAGAGCCTCATGCCAGTCAAAACGTATCTGCTACATCTATAAGTATTCTGTCAAGCACAGAACAGCAGATCTAACTTCAAGTTTATCTAGTTTTATTTTGACAAACAATCAAAGAAAAAGTGAAGCAAACTTGTGTGTGCAATCAGTGTTTGGGTGAAGTTTAGCATATGAACTTGCAACCATGTTTGTGGGATGCATTGTGTTCTGGGAAATTAAATCTGATGCTGATTCTAGCATTGACCTAACATTAACATCATGAACTTAAGATGACAGTGAGCATGTCAGCAATGAAAAACTTGCCTGCAATAAATATGACTACAATCTCATTACTGTATATGCATTTATATATATCATAATTATCTTAATAGTTAGATAATGTCATCCAGGAAATTTATATGCTAATTATTAGAATTTGTATGTTTTTTTTTTTTAGCTCTTTTAATAGTAGTTAGCAGCAGGAATCAAGATATTGATTTAGATCCCTAATGACAAAGCAAGTGACAGTGGCTGTAGCAAAAAAGGAAGTGTGCAAAAAATGTGTTGAAGTGTGAGCATTTTGTGAATATGAGTTGTGTCTATCTACCTGTCTATGTACAAAACTACATGATGACTACATAATCCTTGGGGTGGTGGCGTAGTGGTTAGCAGTGTGACCTTGCACCTTCAGGGTCAAGGGTTTGAGTCCTGCCTTGCGTCTGTGTGCGTGGAGTTTGCATGCTCTCCCTTTGCTTGGTGGATTTCCTCCCATGCAGATGTACAACCTGGTGTTTCCAAATTGCCCATAGTGTGTGATTGACATCTTGTCCAGGGTGTCCCCTGCCTATATGGGGTGTGTGTGACAGATTAAAGAATATCACACTCAAGGTGATGCTATTGTATTGAATATCAGAACAGCCATGTGAGTAAGCAGTGCGATATTGCTTAATTATGCAGTCATTGTCCCCTTTCATGCATCATGCATCTATAGTGATGGTAGCATAGGGTGAAGTGGAAGTCTTTGTGTCTAATGATCAATAGCTTTAGTATTTTAAAACATAGGGCTTATGCACATTTGATTCTTATCACATCCTTCAGTTTCGCTAAGATTACATCCTTTGATTTATTTGACATCACATTTCAAAAAGACCAAATTATCCTCAAAGTTCAAGAGAAAATGTGGCAGAAAATGTTTGAGCTGAATAGTTGAACGAGTTGCATTCATGTGAAACTGAAGGAGCCCTGAGGGAGCTTTTATTTTTTGCAGCCTAACAGCGGGGAAAATCAATTTGACACTCCACATAATGCCGAATACATTCTAAACAAGGTGAGTGAGAACTGAGGGCCTTGTCTAAACCACTAGATATTCATTTTGACAACAACAAAAAAGTCTTTTCACTTTTCAGAGTCATTTCACTGATTCCACACCACTTCAGGTAAGAGCTCTGCTATTTTTATCCCTGTGCTACATTATTCAGCAGATTATTAAGCTGAAACCACTTTGTAATTCTCTTTCTACCGGCATATGTTCTCTTGGTTTATAGTAAGCTGGCTGTACACACTGTGACCTGTATACTGTGCTTCCGGTATTAGACACTTGAGGTATACACCGATCAACCATAACATTATGACCACCGGCCTAATACTGATTAGATCCCTCTTCTGCCACCAAAACACTAATGTGCTGTGTGTTCTGACACCTTTCTATGAGAGCCAGCAATAACCTTTTCAGCAAGTTGAGCTACTGAGTCCTCTATTGGATTGAACTGCGAGGGCCAGTCTTCCCACCCAACGTGTATTAGTGAGTCGTGGCCGCCAACAACCCTGCTGCCTGGTCACTGGTTTTCATTCCTTGGATCACTTTTGATATGTCTTGACCAATGGTGACTGGGGACACCCCACAAGATAT
This sequence comes from Leiocassis micropogon, assembly GCA_028565275.1. Taxonomy (NCBI): domain Eukaryota; kingdom Metazoa; phylum Chordata; class Actinopteri; order Siluriformes; family Bagridae; genus Leiocassis; species Leiocassis micropogon. Next base: position 2,266,146 of record JAOVVA010000009.1, on the reverse strand, counting down.
GCAGTGTTGGAGTTGCTTTGTCTAATTGTGGTTATCAATTTAGCCCTTGTCAAAGTCAATCAAATCCTGACGCTTGGCCATTTTTTTCTGCTTCCAACACATTAACTTCTCAGAAAAATTGTTCATTCTCTGCCTAATATATCCCACCCATTTCCAGGTGCCATTGTAATCAGATATTGTCACTGTAGTTACTGTGAGTGACGTGATAGGTCGCCAAAACGCCAGCTCTTCTGAGATGTTCCTGGTCTGCAGTGGTCAGGACAGTTGACTGGGTCATGGGCGGCCAAGGACCATTGATGAACAAGAGTTACCTTATCTCAAACTACTGTACTGAAAAGGTTAATGCTGGTTCATATTTAAAGGTGTCAGAACACATAGTTCATCACTGTTTTGGTGGCAAAGAAAAGGGGTCTACTTAATATTAGTGTAATATTTGTGTATTTCCAGTCATATACTGTAGTTTTGTTTTAACAGTGGATGCTAATTGCACAAAGCAATCAAAAGGAAGAAATAATGTGGTTTTGCAATAACTTGATGCGAGCAATTAGTGACCTTGCTCATAGGAACTTGCTAGAGCTTTTCATTCTTACATTATGCAAAACAACAGACTGAAGGAAGGGATGTTTAATGAGCTAATTAGCATTTGAGACCATTTGAACATCTCTCTCTCCTCTCACTGTTTTTCTGCTGAAGACAGCTTGTTATATAACCACAGCTTATTGAAAGTGCTATGGCTTATGACTTTCATTAATAGAGCTCTCTTATGCCTGCTCTGCAAACACCCTCTCAGCTAACATACAGTGCCAAATAAAGACATCCATTAAACATATGAAATATATGACGTGCTGGTGCAGCAGAGGGCTGACACTCGTGCAGGAAGTGATGGATCATGGGAGTGAAGGCATTAATTTAGACTACGGTTTATGCAGCCTGACTGGTGACAGATTCTACTGCTTATGGTTACTGAGCTGTGGATATTTTAAATGGAATGGATTTTCTGTTATTGTGTAATGCTGTTGCATCTTGGTGTAAATTATTTTTGCGATTTTACAGTAAGTGCCTCATTTTTGTTGAAATGATAAATTTATTGAGTATCGCAAATATTACTCATTCAAGACATACAGTAGTACATAGATAAATATTAAATTATATATGTACTACTATTTGTCTTAAGTGAGTAATATTTGTGAACCTCTATACAGTAAACTCAAGTATTTCAAGTATTTCAAGTTTCCACTGGGAGTAAGACTGAATGTGAAACTGGATCTTGTAAAAACATACACAATTACAGTAAAATTGCTACTATAAGACACAGACAAGTATAGACATAGACAAATGACAAACAAAAATAAATAAATACCAATACATGGTAATAATCCAATTTAGGATTTATGCATCATTATTACAATAATGCATTTTACGAAACATTTGACAGAAGTAAACCCTGGAATTTACTACATCATTCAGAAAATTTGACACATTTAAATTGCATGGACTGCCCTTCATACTATAATTATCCACCTAATCTGCAGATGTGGGATCTAGACTTGCATATGAATCAAATAGCCCATGATATTGTGGTTGGAAATATTAATACTATTTATGAAATTGCAAAAGGAGGGTCTATGTAATCTCAGCCTTTTGTTTTATTTATTCCAAACAATACATTTTACACAATACAATAGACAATAGTAAAAATTTCAAGGGGAATATTTATGCAAAGCTTTGTATGTTGATATTTTGAGGTTTTGGTTAAAATTTAGGAAATGTACTATATTTATGAATTCTAACAAAATTTAACCATAGTTTTCCTATTGCCATAGTCATCATTTTGTGGTAAAACATTAATTATTGTAAGATGATTTGTAACAAATATTGTACGACTAATATTGTATTATGTACTGAATGAATCAATCACACTTTTAAATCAATCTCTTTTATGCAAAATAATCTGTTAAAATTCCTTACATTAAATTAAGAATATTCTACATTCCATTATAAAAATAGGCAAACATTTTTTTAATTGTACATACAAACATATGAATAAGCACATTGTGCCTAAATTAACTTCCTCAATCCTGATAAGATAAATTAATAGTTAATTTATTATAATAAAATGTAATTGGACTTGCTGCCATCTTTGCATTTTAAATGTTCAAATTAATTATCAACTGATGATTTCATTATTGTTTTCTTAAATAAAATAATAATCACAATGCCAGAAATTATGCTGAAATCGAAACAGAACAAAAATTGTAAATAAGACCACTGTGAGGGGAAAAAAACAACTATAGTCCTTTTGTTTGAGACATAGTGAATGAATGTTTTGTTGTCCTACCTGCACTTTCACAGCTCTTCTCATAAAGACACACACATGTCTGCAGTTAACCTTGCAGTATTACCGCAGTGTTATAAAGGGACTGACTGATGGCTAACCGTGCTCTGGCCTTGCAATCATGTCTGAATGTGACCACGAAAAATGAGTTCTTGATTGAAGGGTGAAGTAAGAAAGGATATGGAGATTGCATTTCTGGTTTCCCACCACTCCAGTTTTTTGGTATTTCATTTGTCATTGCCTGCTTATTTGGATCCTGATAATAATAATAATAATAATAATAATAATAATAATAATAATAATAATAATAATAAATTTTAATCTGTCCAACTTTAATAATGTAATAGCAAAACTTTTATCTAGGGCAGAAACACTGACTTTGAACATCTGTATTCCACCACAAAATTAAAAGTTATATATTAAATATATGCTAGACAAGAAAGCAGCATTTATTTTTTAAGTGACCACAAAAAAAATAAATAAAGTAAGAAAGGAAACTGCTGAGGTTTGCATGCAGAAAAGAAGCAGGTGCAACAGTCATATTCCTCAGAAGAACCGTGGGTGCTTCTGCAGGATGCTCAGTAAAACTTAGTAGTTAATTTGCTTATAAAACCGCCCAAATTGTATTTGAGACTAGGGTCCCAAACCAAAAACTGACCTTGTTTCGTTAATTACTTTTAACCACGCTTTATAGAGTTTTATTTTTTAGAAGCAGTCTTTCTCTAAATCAATTATTTGCATTTATTAACATTAAAATTTTGATCAGAGTAATAAAAAAAAATTATTATTTAGAATTATTTATCCTAATGTTTAATTCATTAAGCAAAATATTTTCTTTTTAAGGTGTGCATTCTTCGATGTGACTGTCTCCGGCAGTGTATTATTGTTCTAGTTCTTCTTCTGTCTGTGCCTGTTTGTTTCAGCTGGACATATGGCTCAGCCATGCTATTATCCGGACTCTTTATGTGTAGGATTACTGTCAAGACATAGTGATTCACAGGCTGCAAGGCCACATGAGACCTCTCCAGCCTGCAGCCAATTCCACGGCTCATTACTGCGTCTTACTGCACAGTGGAGTATTGGGTAATTTCACTTTGCTGCATTGCAACAAAATTGCATTCTTGTTTCATATACTGTTATTCTCTACTTTCACTTTTGCCCTGTTCAGTTTCTACCTGTTGTCTTGACTTATTCTTGTATGAAATCAGTATAAAAACTGATTTATAACTTAGTAATATTCATGTAATTGAATGAAAAGAGCTGTGTTTGCTTATTGCTTATTCATTCTCTGTCACTCACTCTCTCATTCATTCGCTTATCCTGTACAGGACACAACCATGCACACACTCATTCACTCACTCACACACTATGGGCAATTTGGAAACACCAAATAATGGAATCTGCATGTCTTTGGACTGTGGGAGGAAACCAGAGCACCTGGAGGAAACCCACCAAGCACAGGGAAAACATGCAAACTCCATGCACATTGATCCAAGGTGAAAATGGAACCCTGACCCTGGAGGTGCAAGGCCACAGTTCTAACTAAAATTCAAATTCAAATTTTATTTGTCACATACACAGTCATACACAGTACGATATGCAGGGAAATGCTTATACGACCGCCAGTGACCTTAAAAAAAGAAAATTAAAGCTTATAGATAAGAAATAAATATGAAAAAAAAGAAATACTATAGAAAATAAATTTAACTGGGATAAAAATAGAAATATACTGTACAAATAAGAACATTACACAATATAGCAAAATAGAAAATATAGAGAAAAATATATAAATTTGTAAAATTTAGAAATTTGGTGTAAAAAAGACTGAGGGTGTGCAAATATGCATAATCAGTGTCTTATTAAAGTGACTTATTATTAAAGTGTCTTGTGCAATGGTCCAGAGATGGAAACAGAAATATGTTAGTGAGGTGTGCATGAATGTGTCCATAGTGTCCATGAATGTCCAGTCAATTTTGGTTAAAAAGATGGTGTTAGTTCTGCATGGTGGTGTGATTGAGAGACCTTATTGCCTGCGAGAAGAAGCTCCTCCTACTACGCCACTGTGTAACCTGCTCTCCTATTCTATCTAAAACCTAAAAATGCCTCAATAAGAATGAATACATTCACTAACCATGTTGATGTTTATTTGCATTTACTGTGAACAATGTTTTAGTGCGCGATAAACATTAGGGGAGATTGCGGTCAGTGGTAAGATTTTTATCATGTTAAAATTTGGACACATGATGACTGTTAAAGGAAAATAGAAATGGAATGTTAATATCAGAGGATAAGAACTATATGGTCAAATTTGTGGACATCCTCCATCCCATAAACATGTTTTTTAATATTCTGTTTCAAATTGAATGTGGCACTGTGGCTTAGTAGTTAGCACTGTCGCCTTGCACCTCCGGTGTCCGGGTTCGATTCCCGCCTCTGTGTGCATGGAGTTTGCATGTTCTCCCTGTGCTTGGTGGGTTTCCTCCAGGTACTAATTGCCATTCCCAACTTGCCCGTAGTGTGTGCGCCCTGTGATGGATTGGCACACTGTCCATGGTGTACAGTACCCTGCCTCGTGCTCTAAGTATGTTGGGAGAAAAACTTTAGACCTTCCCCCGCGACCTTGTATACAGGATACAGTGGCATAGATGATGAGTGAGTGAGTGTTTTAAATGTAGCCAACATTTGATCTTATAGTAATTTTTGCTTTTCTGAAAAGGCTTTTCACTCAATTTTGTAGCATTGCTGTGGGGATTTGAGTTCATTCAGTCACATGAACTTTAATGAGGTCAAGCACTGATGTCTGATGCAAAGGACTGGAGTTCACCCAGTGGTCCAGTTCATCCTGAAGTTGTTTAATGGGGAAAAGGGCATTGCTTTGTGCAGGACACTTGAGATCTTTTACAATGTCTTTGGCAAACCTTGTCTTTATAACCCTCGCTTCGTGTACATGGGAACGTGTTTGGGCCACTTAGCTCCGGTGCATGGAATTGTAATGCTACAGCAAACAAATACATCCCATACAACTGTGTGCTTCCAACTTCCAGAATAACCACATTTGGGAGTGATGATCAGGTGATGATCCTCCAACTCTTGGCTGGATAGATTATAAAATGATTGATTTAAAATTAAGAACCAAAATGTAACAACCTATGGATGTTGCTCAAATATGCCAATCAAATGAATAATAGGTTTGTATCTTTCATCCACAATTATTTGAAAGCAGACATCACAGCAGAGCACAAAACAGCTGAAATCACTTTGATTCTTCATCTTCAAGAGTTTTATGAGGTTCTTAGATTGCTTTATATTCTACTGCAGAATTACAGGCTTCTGTCGTTTAGATGAGAGATGGAGAAATGAAAAAAATGAATAATTTAGTGTGATTTCTGTCATCTGAATCATTCAGAACAACACCAGGCACAGCTTGAAAAAGCAATTTCACTCTTAATATATCTGAATGATTCTGAGCTATATTACTCCCTGATGAAAAATTTATTTAATTTAAATTCTAATCTACAGTAGGTGACTCTGTCCCTGTTTGACCAAAGAGGGTACATCACTTACAATGCAGAGGATGTGGCAATGCCAGGTCATTATTCAAGTGTACAGTCCCTGCAGATGAACTCTCCTTCATTTCCTATGCCTCTCACACCACAGGCAATATGTCTGTACTTGGCATCACTGCTTCATGCTGTTCTGCTTAATTCCTCATGGGCGCATGGCTCAGCACTTTTATATCTCAGGATTTTAAAGAAATGCCAGTCTTAAATAGTAAAATACAAAAACAAAACAAAGGCATGCTCAAAATGACTTTCAAATTGAATGTGTTTTAAGTAAAAAAATTCCATATATGTAAACAAATAGAAAATTCTATTTGAATGAGCCACGATCCAATTTTAGCCACACAGAGAGCCCCAGAGAGGCGTGTGAAGCGAGTAAAGCCACACACAGTGCATAAAGAAGAGCCAGTGATGTTCACAAGGCTGCAGTGTGTAAAGATGTAGGCTAGGGGAACAAAGACACGTCACACCGCACCAGGATCGCAGGGGTAAGAACAATGTCTTTTGGGCCTAAATTGTTGCACGCAGGGAAATTATGGAATTTTTTATAGATGAAATAATTATAGATGCAAGGCGTAGATTACAGGTGTAGTGTGTGTGTGTGTGTGTGTGTGTGTGTGTGTGAGAGAGATAGAGAGAGAGAGAGAGTGTGTGTGTGTGTGTGTGTGCGTGTTTGTGTGTGTGTGTGTAGGGGGGGTCGTATTTGCGATTGAGCTCTAATAGCAAACATCTGAGGAACATCATGTATCAAGCTGGGCTGCTGTAGACCACCCTGTAGTGGAAGACCGCTGTGTGCACTAATGTTAATACTGTCACACTCCATGCCCAAAGAGGGAGCTCAGTTTCCTGGGATATGATAGTGTGTGCATGTGTGTGTCTCTCTCTCTCCCTGTCTCTCCCTCTCCCTGCTTTCATTGTCTTTCTCTGTAGGGAGAGATTGTCAAATTGATTGTCAAGGCAGATCGAGGAATGGACTCCCGGCCATGATAGGATGGCCGCAGAGGGCCTGTTTATCTCGCCTAGGGAGAGTTTCCTTTCTGCCTCACTTATTACAGACTCAAATAGCCTAGCAATAAATTTGACAAGACGCTAGCTGCTTGCAAATGTGGTTTAGTTTTTACCAGGCAAACGATGAGTCAAGGCATCTGTTTATTATCACTATAGCTGATATTTATCATGGTTTAGGTAGACACAACAGATGTATTAATAATTCGGGTAATGAGAGTATTAGAGTAAAGACTAGACGCTTGAGATTTGTTTTTGAGTGCGTTTTTCATATTGCTTCTGCGTCTGATTATGCTTTAGGCTGACTAATTTTTGTACATATTTTGTGGGAATGAGAGAAGTTATTATAGTTTGTATTACTGCCACATATTGAATGCATTTATTTTTGTGTCAAAGGTTTAATCAGACAGTATTGTGATAGGTCTGATATTGTGATATCATTATACCGTAGTTGTTAGCAGTGTTATGGTGTATCTTGTCTATTGTAGTATCTCATTATCTAAAAAAAACAACAACATTTCATTCTAAAATTAGGATAAGCACAGTGGTGTAGCAGTCTCCTCAGTTTGATCCTAATTTTATGTTTTTCTAATGTCTGGGTGTGTTTCCTCTGGGCGCTCTGGTTTCTTCCCACTGCCCACTTGTTGGTGGAATGGTAACCGCTATCATTTACAGTATAACCCAGATGAGGATGGGTTCCCTGGTGAGTCTGGTTCCTCTCAAGGATTCTTCCTATTGTCCTATCTCAGGACATTTTCCCTTCCCACCATCGCCACAGCTTGCTCATTAGTGCCAATCGAATCTTTTTAGATTTTTGACAATGACCATTGTTAAAAGAACTATATGAATAAAATTGAATTGAATGATGTGCCTCCCACACAGTTTTCTTGGGAGACGCTACAGATCCACAATAACCCTGACCAGGATAATGTGCTTACAGATATGGGTGAACTATAGGTGAAAAAAAAATCTAATATCTTTCATTTTTATTAGATTTATTTGTTCTGGTTATAAACTCTATCCTCCATACCACTTACCCTGCACAGGGTTACAGGAGACCTGGACCCTATCCCAGAGTACTCGCATGAGGCGGGGTACACCCTGAACAGGATGCCAATCTGTCGCAGGGCAAACAGGCCTAACACTCACACATTCATACACTATGGGGAATTTGGCAGCACCAATTAACCTTCTCCACATGTCTCCACACGACTGTGGCAGGAAATCGGTGTATATGAAGGAAGCCGATAAAGCCTGGTTAGGCCATGCACACAGACTTGAGATGGAATCAAACACTTGACCGTGGAAGTGCACCACCGTGCCGCCAACCGCTCTTTTAACATACATATACTGTATTTATCTGTAAATAAAAATTAGCACTTCAATTAGTACCATTGTTATATTAACATGGATATTGCTATTTAATATGGGTCTTAAGGATGTGCAAACTTTTGCACATTACAGTATGTAAGCTTATGATAAACTTTCATATTGCGCACCATGTGTGTCTTTGAGCTATCTTTAGCTCGGGCAAAAGCTGTAAAGATCAGTCAGCATGTGTGTGGCCAGTTGTAAAAGTTGCCTGCAGAGGAAGAGGAGGGTGCCAGCACTCATCCATCTGGCTACAGAATGCAGTATCCCTCCTGTTGTATGCGAAGAAGGTGAAGCACTTAGTCTTTCAGCTTAAAATCGCTGAACCAGCTGAGTAAAATATGCAGAGTGATGCAGACAAACCTGTGGTATAGTGGAACGTATGAAGTAAAAATGGATTGAGACTGTTTTTATTTCATTATAGCCTCTGGTTGATACAGTTAATTAAAGGAGCAGTTAATTTCCATTACAACTTTATATTATGTGCAACATGATATGCAGGTGTTTGAATGAAACATGCTGTAGCTCTTAAAGCTGATGAAATAATTGTGTTCTCTGCAGGGCTTAAGTTGATGCTTTCTGTTGAATCTATACAGAGATAAGTGACTGTAAGTAATGAAAGCTATTTATCACATGGTGCCTTTATGGTTTTTGATACTTGTATTATTCATTTTGTTCATGGTCTGGTGCCGGACCCATTAATCTACATTACAGACTATGTACTAAAGCTCAAATAAGAAGTTTAACTTGCCAAGCCATTTAACCAACCATGAAGTACACAGTGTACTCTGAAGTGCTTTAGGGCATTGCTGGTGGAATCAGTCCTCTCTGTTCTCCCTTATTACTGTCGACATCTCTCATCATCTTCCAGCTTCTTATTTAGAGATCATCTATTCTGAAATCTTGTTGTTGTTTTTTTGGAGAGGTCTAAAGTCTTTTTCTCAAAGATGCCGCTCTAAGAATTTTTATTGTTTATCTTTCTGACTTGGGAAGGCACTGCTTTAAAGTAGCAATAAAGTAATAAATGCACCATGAACCTTTGATCTTGTTACCAAAAATGTGATTTTTATCTCCATTAGTAGTTTATTTTTCTGCCATTTTCTTCGTAACATGGTATTATTCTGAGCTACTTGCCAGGTCTCTTCAGTATCATGTGTCAGCTCCAAACCAGGGAGGGTAAAAGCTAAGAATGCTTTCCTTATTATGAGATTCATAGACCATTCAAAATATAAGGCTGTATGGCTCTATGACTAGAACATTTAGCAGCATTATTTAGCACCATATTCATATTGAACAAGGAATGCTTGAAAGACATGTATTTTAGGTGGATATAGAGTATTGGAAATCTGGACACATCCTGCTTGGGCACACTTCTCTCTCTCGCTCTCTCTCTCTCACACTCTTTCAGAGAAATACAAGGCTCATTAATCCTTTATTGCTGATATAAAGCAGTGTGTACGTACAGGATATACAGTAAGCTTCCTAAAGGATTTTTTTTCAGCTCTCTTTTTCAGCCTAGTCCCAGTACCTAAGCAGATTTGGAGGAATGTTTTTGTTTGCTTTGCCAAATAGTGATTTATGAATAATTCAAACATTAAAAAACATTTAACTTCTGGCATGAACCAGTAAGGAACAGGTGCAGATAATCGGGCCGGTGATTAGTATCTGATTATGCTGTATGCTG
>JAOVVA010000009.1:2152361-2185994 GCA_028565275.1 Leiocassis micropogon | reverse complement strand
ATATATGAAACCAATTTTATATATATAATAGTCATACATAAAAAATGCAATTATCTCGTGCACCCCTGAAAATTTCTGGTGCCAACCTGATTAGTTTTTCTAATTTATCTTTATAATTTTGTTCTTACTTTATTTCTCAACTTATTTTTATTGATTGAACATTTTCCTTTAGCAACTCTATATTTCCATATATTTAAACTATTATGCAAGTAATTAATACACTTTTTTATGTTTAGTTCCTTCTCCCAAACACAATTGACTTAAATTTTCTGCCCAAATTTCTCTTCTAGAATTTAATTTCACCCACCCTGTTTTTTTTATATATATATATTTGTGCTTATACAAAAGCCCTTATGGTGTATGTTAATAGCAGGGCTTCAGACTTCAAATTGGGTATTTGGAATTTTGATTATGTCAGGAAAAACAAAAGTTATCATGAATTTTATAAGTATTAAATTTACCACTACTACAATATGAGAATTAAGTTGCAAAAATGTAGAACTCACAAAATTAGCATATTATTATTATTATTTGGTCATAGAAAAAACCCTTTTTTATTGAATTTCTTTACCTTGACCTGTTTTCTAATTGTTCGCTCAGTCAAATATTACTATTTTACTATTTTGTGCTGGAAAAAATTATGTTACTAAATATGATATATGCAGTACTGTATGATCTTTTTTTTTTTTTAATATAGCAAAACAAATAATGGCTGAAATGCTCTGAGCTTTAAGGGCTACCTACTGTAGAGTTGCAATAAATAGGCTTTGCATACATAACTAATGAACCAATTTCAATATTCTCAACGTACAACAAAACTTTCTAACGTTCAGTGGTTAAAGTACAGTAAGTAGTGTTTTCATTATCATTCTTAGTTTTCATTTTCATTCCTAATGTCCTGAAGGCATGCACTTCGCTGTTCTCTCATTCCCTTTTCACTTCAAGTAAATAATGATAATAAAATATAATTAAATTATTAAAATTAGGGAAAAAACCCAGTGGCTTTTGCTGTACCTTGTATGTGTGTTTGTTGCTGTTGTTTTATTTAGGCAGTGATCATACAGCATATGACGACAGGGATCTCTTCTAAGATGGCAATGCCTCCATCCCAGGACACTAGGGCTCACTTGGTGGTTTGCTGAATATGTAAATGATGTAAACTACTGTATATGCTGTGACCTTCACACTCACCAGATCTTACCCTTTGGGTTTGACACTGTATGACCAGTAGGTGAATTTGAAGCTCCCTTCAGCACTTTGTAGAATCTCTGGCAATGAAAGGTGCTAAACCTGTTCTGGTGGCTCATGGTGGCGAAATCGCCCACTTAGACACTTGATGTTGAGTTATTGCTTAATTTATCACGCGAATGCATGTCTCTAAAATGGATTTTTATGTTTCATCCAATTTTCCGATGAACGTTGTGTACGTAGCTGTTTACACAGACCCTTACATGGTCAATATACTGTACTGCTGCTCTGTACTCTGTAGCATATTAGACAGGAAATGATTGTGGACACAGCCAAGCCTTCAGGGATGATTCATCTGTGCGCTATGCAGATAGCTCTCTCTTGCTACATCCTGTCCCGTAACATTTTATTGCATTACTATAATAGTTATGCAACATCCTAAAGTTAACTAAACAAACAAAGCCACAAGGGAGGTGCTGAAAAATCAAACAAAGCGGCATACACAGAATTAAATATTAAGTCCCAGGGGCAATACTGGCTTTTGTTTTGAAATGTGCACCGTACAAGTGGGAGTAAAGGAGCAAGGCAAAAATAAAGTAGAAAAAAGTAGAAGATTGAGCATTATCTTTAAAAAAAAAAAAAAAAAAAAAGCTCGTCGTTGTAATCCAGACGCACCAGGCAAATTTAGGTTTAAAATTGCATTCAAGCATTACAAACTTTAAAGGTAAACAACAAAGGTGACATTTGACTTAATTATCTAGCTCGGCCTACATGCAGCAACCCTGGAAAATCCACTGTCACATGTTTAAGGGATTCAAATTTTTCTCTTTCACTTTTGTGTTCATCCAAAATGTAAAGTGAGCCAACATGCAATACAAGTATCCAGTTGAAACTGAATGTGGCATGTGTATTGCAGAACTACAGTATGTGACCACCATGAGATCAACTTTGAAGAATCTGGTTTTACCCAACAGTAGTAGTTTTACCAGATTTTATTTATGTACTCATGTACTGAGGGGTTCAGGTTGAAACAGACCCACATCAGTTGCTGGTTAGTCTACAGACCAATATGTGTTACTTAAATTTGTAATAAGATATAAATAGTATAATGGTTTAGGTTGATGGAAGAATAAATGTACCACGCCTTAATTATTAAATAGCAATTGTTTTATAGTGCAAGATCATAGTTCAGCCAGGAGAGAGCTGCACTAACCATGAAATGCTCAATGCCTAGAGTTACGTCAGTTATTATGACAGGGAAATTATTTTTTCTGATACTATATTGAGAAACCTGCAAGATAAGGAGATTACCATGAAATAGATAAGGCGGCCAAGGTGGTAAATTGATTCTTATCCCAAGGTAACAGTTCTTAATCTGCTAGTCTTTGGACTGTAGGAGGAAACCCACCAACTTTTACAGTTTTAAACTGCATGCACACAGGCCCGAAGCGGGAATCAACCCCATACCCCGGAGGTGCTAAGTGACAATGCTAACCACTACGCCACCATGCCAAACATGCTAAATATGTACAAACATAACTGCAATCACAGAAAGACCGGCCAAATTTTAATAAGGAGTTGCAGATAGATCAAAAGTGTCACGCCGATGCACGATGGACGATGATGACGGATAGTAATCCCTATGTGTTGCCTATGCTTTGCAGGCAGGTGACAGAAAAAGAGAGTAAAACTCCTCTTCCCTCAATCCCTCTCTCCAAAAAAACACCTTTACAGCAGTGTTTGACTGATGGTACTTCTAGGTAGTAACCTAGTAAACCAGCGTAAGGATCTATCTAAAAAAAATTAAAAGCACTTTTGTACATCGCTCTGGATGATAGCGTATGCAAAATGCCTAAATGCCTAAATGTAAATGATGTAAAGATGCCCACAACAGTCAAAAAGCCAGTCTTGTTGGTTGGGACACACCTGTGGCTAGATTGGTTGGGATCAGTCATTTTGACTGTTGTGGACACTCCTGTGGTTGGCACCAAGTCAGTCATTCTGGCTAGTCTAGCTCACTGATTGTATCCTTTATGCTTAAAAATTGTTGGGAAAGTTTAAAAGGATTTTTAAACAAAAACAAGACAAAAGACAAAGTTGGTAATTTTTTTTATAAGAATTTAAATATTGGAATGGTAGAGGAATTCATGAGCTAAGTTCATGGTCCATGGAGAGTATAAAAATCAGTGAATGGAAAATATTGAAAGAGCTGTTTTGAAGGATCAAGGACAAAACACTCAAAAATTGTAGATGTAACATGCAGGTGTTTCCAGCTTTACTGTTCAGGAAAGGAGTGGGTTAAGAAAATCAGGAAGACAAAGTGAGTTATGGAGGGAAAGTGGAGGTTTTATGGGAACTTGGAAGGGAAGGTCAACTGAGGTCAAAAGGTGAGCAATGGCGAAATGGCTATCTGTGGGTTTCTGGAGTCCAGATATTTTAGTCCAGATATTAAAGTACAGTAGCATTAAGTGTTCAGCAGCTGGTTTGATATTTTGGAATTCAAATTGGAATTCAAATGAAGTCTTTTTGCTTAAGATTTACTGGCCTGATCAATATTGCTGCAAGAAAATGACTAGACACAACATGTTCCAGATTCCAACAAAGACAGACGTGACATTCTCTGTTGCAATTTGCTGAGGATTTTCATAAACAGGTTACCTCATCTGTGCAGGTGCTGATGTTGCCCAGGTGTCTGTGTGATATATGGGGTCATGCACCAAGTGTCTTTCTAATTCCTAAACTAGCTTCCAACAAGTCTCAAAGCAAAAACACAAAAAGTTCTGACACAACAATGTTCTGACTCCCAGGTCAGTTCTAAAAGCTTGTCTATGATGCCCAAACAAGTCACAAGTCACAATTAACATAGTAATAGCTTATATAAAATCCTGTAGGTAAACAAAGAATAAACTAAAGAACAAAAACACATGACCATCATACCCATATGTGGATACCACCTAAAAATTTGTAATTACACAATCATATAGGATGTCTTTGTATGCTGTTGCATTACTTCTAGAAGTACAAGCCTAAAACACCTTCCAGCATGACAGTGCATCTGTGCAAAAAGTCCATTTGTACAAGTGCAGTGGCTCGACCAGTGCTCTCACTCCATAATGACATCATCGACATTATATCTGAACTATTAGGTTGAAATAAAACTCTTCCATAAACACCCACTAATACAATTTTATGTAAAGATTAACAGAGACATCAACATTTGTAACACTACAAATAGTAAACGATGACACATAACATATTGTAGCCGGTGCTTTTATTGTGGAAAGTTTACCTTGTAAAAGTTCACCTTGATAAAGTCATTGAGAAGTGAAAGCAACCATGTTACTTTTCTTTCATGTGCCACATTACAATGACTGATTGCGCATGTGCTTTCCCATTACATCATGAGGTTTTTTTTTTCGGGAAGGTAAATTTTATTTGCATTTGAGTTGACTTTTAGTTAAAAAAAAAAAACGTTTAGGATTCAGGTGTCTCTCTTTCATCTTAGCAAAAGATATATTTAAAAAAAAGTTAAAGAATTGCCAAATATAACCAGGAAAAGATGACAGTTACCTAACTGTCCTAACTTAAACTTAATTAACAGTTTAGCAACATTATTATTGAGTCTACAGCAGTGGACCATTTCATAAGTGTCAAAGGCTTTTATTGACAATTTCATTAAGTTTATGCAAAGAATCAGTATCTGCAGTGTTGACCCTTCATTTTCAAGATGTGCAATTCACCTTGGCATGCTATCAATCAACTTCTATCAGCCACATCCTGACTGATGGCAGCCCCCATTCTTGCAGAATCAATGCTTAGAGTTTTTCAGAATTTGGGGGTTTTTGTTTGTCCACACGCCTATTGGGGATTGCATTGATTATGCAGAAATAGACTGCCATCACCACTAAGAATGACAGGACTTTTGTAAAAATTTATATTTGTGTCATTCTCAAAACTTTTGTCTATGGCTGTACAGGTAAAATCAGGTCTACGTAATCGCGTTGTACAGTTTAGCATAGTCTTAAAGAAACCCTTCTTATCCTATGTTCAGACCAGCAGGTGACGCAGGAATAGATGACTATTAATTTTTTATCTTTATTTAGTGAAAGTGTGAAAAGTGACACTTCAATTGAGATTTTCTCAGCCTTCTATTTACCGTACTCTAGAAAATTCTTTAGTTTATTAACAATAACCACGATGTGTACAGTATATGAGGATGAGTCAATAATTATTGCAGGGTAATATAGGCAGCTCAGTGGTTAAGGTATTGGACTACTGTTCAGAAGGTCCCGGATTCAAATCCCACAACTACCAAGTTGTCCCTGTTGGGCCCTTGAGCAAGTCCCTTAACCCTCAACTGCTCAGATGTATAACGAGATAAAAATGTAAGTCGCCCTGGATAAGGGTGTCTGCCAAATGCCTAAATGTATTCACACTCCAGTTACATTAAAACTTCAATTGGCTCCACTGTCTTATCAGCGCTTTCCACTCAAGGCTACTCTCTCCCCAGTCGTGCAGGTGTGTAACTGCTGTGTCAGGAAATATGGATGCCCCACTTGTGGTTTGCATGAAAACAATGATTTGTTTGTTTCTGGGCTAAGGCTACCTGTTATATATCGAAGACTTAGGATGAACGGATAGAGAAATTCAAGGAAGTGTTAGCCATCAAGAAGGAGCTGGATGCCCGTCGACCCGTTCTGTGTTAAAGCCTCCTCCCTATAGTCCTGATCTTGCTCCATCTGACTTTGGCCTGTTTGGTTCCTTGAAAGCAGCCCTATAAGGACGAAGATTCACTTCTGATGAAGAAGTGAAGACAGCGGTGCATTCGTGGCTCACGGCTCATTCTAAAACATTTCTAATGAGAGCGGAAACTAACGAAAGCTTGTTGACAGATGGACAAAGTGTATTGAAAAGCAAAGAGATTATGTTAAATGTAAAAAAAAAATGCATTTGTCCTTTCCAAAAGTTGATTAAAATTCATTCTACAGCCAGAGTGAGGATAGATATATCACATTTATAAATGCTTTAAAAATCAAGTGGCACAGATCCATGCCAGCAATACAGTATTAGTCAATGACCGATAAAAAAAAAGTCCTACAGTGTGTGTCAGCGGAGGAGACTTTAGACACGCAACTGTTTTGAATAGGTCAGGCAGAACCAAAATTAGTTGGTTTTAAAATGCAGTCCGGAATATGAGAATGACTTCACAAAAGTTTTGAACTCATAAAATGCTCATATGGCTCATATGAAATCACATGATCTTATGTATTTGTACTATCTCTTTGCCTGTATGACCCATTTTTTACATTTTGTATGCTTGTATAGTAGATTAAAATGGAATAAAATTTGAAACATCATATTGTCTAGGTTGCGCAAAAAAAAAAAGAACGTCACTCTATATTGCACAATCCTGACCACTATATTCGGTATGTTTATTTTATTTTTTTAAAGTAATGCATAAAAAAATGGCTAAAAATGCTCTGGGTTTTAAGAGCTAAGCTTGTCTGTTCATTTTTGCATTGATTTTCTGTGCAGGCTGAGCATGAATGACAAGTTGTTAAACACAGAGAGCTGTTACTGTTAACAGAGAAAGATGAGATGACATGCACCTAGCAGCACAACCCTAAAAATAGTTACTGGTAATATAGTAGTGAAGAGTTATAAACTGTTTACATTTGGCAACCAGTAATTCAAGAAAGCACATGATGTAAAATAGTCATAGAAAGTCAGAGAAAATGGAAAATGTTACTGTATCAAAACTGAATCAATATCTCTGACTACCAGCATCTTTTGTCCGAGATTCTGCTGACTGGATATGAACTGATGACTTTAGTAAGCGAGTGTTTCCATGACGCTGCACATCCGTCTCTTGAGAAATGTAGGTGAAAAAAAAATGATGATTTAATGTGAATTAATGTGAATCATTTTCCAAACAACAAAATAGTCACCATTTAAAGCTCTGCTTGTTTGTGATGCTGTTATACTGACAAGAATGTGCATGATTAGTTCTGCTGACTAATTTGTATTAAATTTATTCATTATCAGATTGTGTGTGCTGATGGCTCTCTTCTGTGTACAAAATAGGCTGAACATCTGGATTAGTAACTTAAAGTGGAGAAAATAAAGATTTTAATTCCTTGTTGTTGTTCCTAATATACTGATCATTACTTCCAGCATTTCTTTCTATGTTGTGGTACCATTTGATCTGCTATCATCATGATACTTTATTTGTTAAAGAAGAACATTTTCATTTACGAGCTATTTGAGGAAGACGGGTGTTGAGCGATTTAAAACCCGCCACACCCTGTAATCAGGTATAAAGGTTCCACTTGACTGTAGTGCTGCCGCTGCTTGGATGTGACCTGGGTGTACACCACGGTGATGTAAGGTTAAGTATGATTATCAGCTCAGCGTTGTACTAAATGAAGCTGGAATGTAAGAGCCACTGCCAGGCGCTTTCCGAGAACTGGGCCGTGAGGCACATCTGTGTGTATCGCTCCAGCCTGAGGGCAAGCAGTTCAAAACCCACTCACTAACACCTTACACACACACACACACACACATTTTCATTCTGCTGTTTGTTACACAGTACTCTATTATTAAATTGTATCTGGTCAAAGCTTATTACTATGATTCATGGAAAATGTAGCCTAATAAAAAGGAAAAACACATTCATCTTCAGTGCCATACAAGATCAATTGATTGATTGACTGATGAAATTCTGAGTTGACATTTTTAGCTGGTTTTTAACACTTTTAACATTACTTTGGTCAGTGGTTCCTTATATTACCCACAATGCCAGTCAACTACCGGCTGATAGTGGTGCAAGCAAACTTAACCCTTGCTTAATCTCCGCCTCGGGCAATGGTGGTAGAGGCTCTGGGTTGGTGGCTCAGATGGTAGAGGCTCTGGGTTGCTGATTAGGGGTTCGAGGGTTCCCCACCATTGGGCCCTTGGCAAAGCCCTTAATGACTTATTCCTATTCAAAATTACACCGGCATTGACGCGTCCCAAAGACTGAATGAGAAAGGAGGACGGTTGGGCATCGGGATAGCAACCCCTCCCTGTAAAAACCATCATTGCTATAGAAACAATGGGACACATCACCTGGTGTGCTCGCGATGTACAGTAGCAGTGCTTCAGCCTGTCCAGTTTTTTCACCCCCCCATGTGTTCACACTACGCAAACAGATCGGATTTCAACTTTCACACAAATTTGTACTGCTGTCAACACCATAACGAATATGCTCTCAGAGATCATTTACTAGCGGAGAAGAGTTTGTGCCATAACTCAGCTGTTGAACAGAATTGCATTCCGGAACCCTGAGTCCAGTGTTTGCTGTCTCCACTAATTTTAAATACAGACATTGATCATTGATTTAAGCTGTTGCTCTTTTGTTTTTAGGAGCTAACAATGAAACCTTAATGTTATCCAATATGCTTGAAATTGATAAAAAGTAACTAAATGCATTAGCAATTGCACTTCATAATAGAACAGTTGGGTAATTCCGGTTCCCTAAACTGATTGGTTGAGAGGCGTTCGAAGACTGTTTATGTTTCCTGTAATTGTGCGCTAGGAAGTTTCACTCTATCACATCATTCTACTCCTTTGGGTTCGCAACATCAAATTCCACTTTCGAGCTTGACGTGGTAGGTGGCAGGGTGGCACAGTGGTTATCACAATAGACTTGCACACTCCAGAGTTCAAGAGTTCGATTTCCACCCTCTTGTGTGTGTGAAGTTTGCATGTTCTGCCTGTGCTTAAACACCAGTTTCCTCCCACGGTCCAAAGACTGTTTATACTGTACAAGGTAGGCTAACGGTCGTTTTCGAATTGCCTGTAGCATGTAAGTGTGTGCTCTGGAATAAATTGGCACCCTGTTCAGGGTATATCCTGCCTTGTGCCCCAAGGGCCCTGGAGTAGAGTCCTGACCTCATGTGATCCTGTACAGGATAAGTGTTACAGAGACTGAGTGAGTGAGTTTGACATTATTACAGTAACACTAGTGACATAATTAGGAGACATGGCAAATGGTGCTTTTCAGTATTATACCCACAGCAATAGGAGGCAGTGGTAGCTCAAACGGATCAAGCTGTGGGTTGCTGACCAGAAGGTCATGAGTTCAAGCCCCAGCACCACCAAGTTGCCATTGTTGAGTCCTTGAGCAAGGCCATGAACCCCGCCTGCTCCAGGCTGACCCTGCACTCCGAACACAGCTTCCTAACTGGGATATGTGAAAAAAAATAATTTCATTGTGCTCCAAGGTACATGTGACATATCACTGAATCTTGACCTTTGGTTAAAATTATAAAAAAAAGCTTTTTCAGGGTCAATTTATAACAATGGTGCAAAAATAAACATAAATAAAATGTTTGGCTGTATCATGTCTGAAATGTCACTTAATCAATATTAATTCACTATTTATAGAACAGTTACTGTACATAAAAGCAATAGAGCACTTTCCTACCTGCAGTTATCGAGAATATTGGCACAGCTGTGATTACGCTGTATGTAATCAGATATTCCAAAGAACTTCATTCTTGCTTGTGCAATATTTCCTAATCCAATATTCTTATTTTTTATACATATCTTCCTGCAACACTGGTTATAAAGATAAGTGGCTTCCCATTTACCTTTTCTTATCTATAGCTGAAAAAAACACTAACCATAACAATGTGACTCACTGTTTGCTCTGCCTGACATTAGCTTTTCTGAGAAAATGGATGCAATGAACTTTTGATTATTAATACACCCAACTGAACGTGACATTTGGATGCAACAATGGACCTATGACTATATGACTGTATGACTGGCATCATGACTGAAAAAAAAAAAAAGTAATAAAAAACTGATAAAATCATGCTAAATAATTTTCACATTAAAAAAAAAATCATATGTGATGCTGTATGTTCAGTGGGCGGCATATAAAGCTCTGCATATATTTGCAGTGTTTAATGAGAAGAAGTAAATAACAGATGCTTTTAGAGACTGGAGCGCAGTGGATGTGTGGATCTGTGTCAGAGTCGGGGGAGGCTGGAACAACAGTGAAGACAATTCAATTACATTGATGGAAGTGATGAAGAAAGAAAATGATTCATCCTGTTAGTAAGCTATAGGGAGAGACAAACAGTTGAAATGTCATATAAGTTCAGGTTTGAGCTCATGGGTGGATCAATAGATTACTTCATGTGATAGAAATCAATTATATAAGGAACAGTGCATGTGCATTTAGTTCTCCGTCAAACTACAGTACTGTACATACTGTACATCCTGCAGATACAATGATACGAATTTTCAGATTGTAGATGGGATCTTATTTGCCCATTTTCATAGTAACTGAGCAAGAATAAAAAAAAATAATAATATAACTAGTAACCATGTGCAGGGTCCGGGTTCGATTCCTGCCTCTGGGTCTGTGTGCATGGAGTTTGCATGTTCTCCAAGTGCTTGGTGGGTTCCCTTAGGGTTCCTCCAGTTTCCTCCCACAGTCCAAAGACATGCAGGTTAGTCTAAGTGGCGTTCCCAAATTGCCCATAGTGTGTGACTGCATGTGTGAATGTTGACCAGAGGTCCTACCACGGTCGTAAAAATGTAAATAAATACAATGGTTACAATTGGCCTCCTGTCCCCATTTGGACTACAGAGGTTCCTAGATGGATGGATGGAATTTTCAAACAGAAATTTAAGTAAATAAAGAAATACAAAACCAGGATCGTTGTGGGGTTTTTTGTTTGTTTGTTTGTTTTTTTACTTGTGATTAAAATAAACAGATGCGACAGAAGATTTCAAGAAAAAAATCCACACTGAATTTCAATCACGTCTTCACCATATAAATGAAGAGATGTGTTCCTTTGTTAAACAGCAAACATATATTTAATCCGTTTATTATTAGAATTAGATTATGTGCCACGTCCCCCATACATGTCCCTGTGAATTACCTGTTGCCATAGAAACTAAAGCACACTAGAAAAATCGCTTTAAAAAAATTTGAGATTTGCATTACAGCCACCACTTCTGTCTGAGCTGCTGTTATAGAAAATAAACATTTTGAAAGATATATATATATATTTTTTCGTTTCAATATGTGTGGTAGCTGGCGTTTCCATGTAGGCGTGTAGTAACAAGTTCATCATTTATTCATCTTCTCTACCGCTTATCCTGCACAGGGTCGCGGGGGCACTGGAGCCTATTCCAGGAGACTTTGAGGAAGACCTGGGGTACACCTTGGACAGGGTGCCAATCCATTGCAAGACGCACACACACACACACACACTACGGGCAATTTGGGAACGCAAATGAACCTAATCTGCATGTCTTTGAACTGTGGGAGGAAACCGGAGTAACTGGAAGAAACCCAGCAAGCACCAAGAGGACATGCAAATGCCATGCACACAGACCTGAGGCGGGAATTGAACCATCGACCCTGGAGGTGCGAAGTCACCGTGCTAACCACCACCCCTACATGGTGTCGCCTACATTATCATCAATGTCTATTTATGGACCCATCTGTATGTCAAGTTCAAACACAAACTGTAATGGTAAAAAAATAATACCTGTAGATAGAAATATTTCCCAAACTAAAAAAGAAGTTTTTTAAGAAGTCATTTTTACACACATTTAAAATGTTATAGCAGTCTAGCTAAAGTCTCAGTACACAGGGAAAGAATTAAGGGGTTCCGCTAAGAAAAGTTTGGGAACCCCTTATCCATGAAACGTCATCGGCCTTCGTGTTTTTTCAGTGTGGGAAGGAAGTGCCAAGGAAGCTCCTCCATTCTGAGAACACCGTGACTCATGTCTGTGCTTACTATTGAGTGAAAATACCAAGCTCGATAATCTGCTTTCCGATGTGCTGAGTTTTTCTGACTCTATCGTTAAAGTTCTTACCATAGCAGCTGGTGAATATGGGGGATTGTCGGGCATGCGAGGTGACCTGTATTGTGTTCGGTGGTTGCTGTGGTGACACATATGAATCTGCTCAAGTAAACTACTGCAGGTGTGCCTGTAGCACATGTGTGTGTGGGTACTGGACATCTACTTCAGTAAATTACTGCATCTGAAAGATGATTTTATCACAAAACATTAATTATCTTTTAGAAAATTGCATTTAATCTACTTATTTAAAGACACCGACAGGTTTTAAAATGTCTACGTGGCATTCTTTTGACCTACTGTTGCAGAGCGAACTTTGTACACGGATTGCAGGTAAACATTTTGCCTACATTAGATACCAGCACTTTGCAAGCCAAATAGGTAAGCTGGAGTTTTTTATGCAAACAGTAAATCCATAGGCTATAACACACAAACACACACAAACACACGCACTCACACAAAACATTGCACCCATATGTGAGCCTTCTCCAGACTGTTGCCACGAAGTCTTTGTATGCTAATGCATTACAGCTTCCCCTCAATGGAACAAAGAGGTATAAACTTGTTCCATCTGATTCATGACAATGCCCCTGTGCATAAAGTGAGGTCCATGAAGATAGTGTTCGCCAAATTTGGATCGGAAGAATTTTAGTGGTCCTGACATCCCTGACATCAACCGCACTGATTGGGATGAATTTTACTGACTACATGCCTGGGCTCCTTGCCCAACATCAGTGCCTGACCTCACTAATGTTCTTGTAGCTGAATGGGTAATTCCCCTCAGCCACATTCCAAAATCCACTGATAAGACTTCTGAGAAGCATGGAAATTATTATGAGTAAATGTGTATGGGTTGTTATAATCACTTCCATTTAAATTGTAATGTATGATGTTGTTTTGTTACTGTTTGTTCGGCAATAGTAGTAAGTTTTTATGCATTAATCAGCCACGCAAACATTACAACACAAAACATTAAGCTCTGTATTGTGTAAATTCCCAGTGTGCTGTCTGGCCCCTCGGGGCATGACTCCACAAGACCTCTGGGGGTGTGCTCTGGTGTCTGGCACCAGGAAGTTGGCAGTGGGTGCTGTGGGTTGTGGGGTGGGGCATCCGTGTATCAGACTTGTTTGTCTGGTGCATCCCATGGGAGATGTGGGGAATTTGGGATGTGGGGAATTTGGAGGCTGGTTTGGCATTCTTTGTCTTCTGGTTCCTGTGAGGGGCAGATCCACTGTGTGATCCACTGGGTTTTTTGTTGCCTTTTAACGTGCAATGTATTGACTTTTTTTCTGCGATTTGGACACCCACAATCCTGTGGTCAGTTTGCTGGTGTATAGTTGGAGATCATTTGTTAATGTGTTAATGTTTTGTGGTTAATTATATGGCTGATCGGTGTAAGGTTGCTTTTTAAAATTAAACCAGTTTAATACACCAATCAGCTGTAACGTTAACACCACCAACAGGTGAATTGAATAATATCGATTATATACCTGGAAACTGGAGACAGCACCATGGGCATCCAAGGCCAATCTATGCCACAAGGACCAGAGGCTAGTCTGCCCGAACCAATACCAATTCAACACAAACCGCTGAAAAAGTCAATGCTGGCCACTAAAGAAGGTATCACAACACCCACCATGCTAAATCCTGCCACATATGGGCTTAGCAGGAAAAGAGTTCAAGGTTGAACCAGATCTCATTCCGATTGAGCATTCATGAAATGCCACACCCTGCAACCCAGAGCACCCAAAGAATCCGGTGCCAATGTCCCAGTGCCAGACACCATAACCCCCCCACCCCCGGTCCTGTAGAGCCACACCCCATGAGGCCATAGCTGCCCCAGTTACACAAGAAGAACCCAAAACCTTAGTGGTTTAATGCAAATGGTTTGGTGTAGAGCTTTGGGTTCATTTTTGAAAGGATTTTTTCAAATACACCTGATACAATTTAGTGTTTTGAGACCACTTCAAAATGCATAAACAGTGTTTATCAGTAAACGATCAAACTAAGTAATTTTATTATTTTCAGGAAGGAAAGAAAGCATCATGATGTTCTGTTTTGTTTTCCCCGGTGCTTACGTAGTCACTAATTTGAATTTTCTCAACAGTCACAAGGTGCTGGTCATTTAGTCTGCTGCTAATGGGACCATTTTTTGCTTATTTGCTATACGGCACATAGTTTTCTAAAGGTCCAGCTGATTTTGTTGCTTCTTTCTTTTGTATTTGAAACACACTAATAAATTATTCAAAAGGCTCTTTTTGGTGAAGCTTGTCCCTCGTTCAAGTTTGCATTACTGTGACACCCTTTCCTCTGCTGTTGATCGGAAGCACTGGGCTTTGTGAGGGATGAGAGGATATATTGGAGGATTTGTAGCACAGCTGTCATTTAGAATTGGCCAGCGACAAATAATGCCTTTTTGCGTCATTCCGCCTAGTTAGTGTGCGCTCCCACTCCTCACTCGTGCACGCTGTTGCTGAGCAACTCATCTTCACCTAGATCCTTACACGTGAAGGTAAAGCAACATGGACTGACCAAGGCATCTTGTGCGGCTTCGCTATTTTTAGCCCGCTAGGTTCACCAAGTATGTTTTCAAGGGTGGGAGGATACGCAGTATAGCATATTATGCTACAATCAGTATTCAGTTGTTAAAGATAAAAAGGCCTGAGAAAAAGATAAAAAGATGGCCTGATATTATTCTACACACAATAGAGTTGCTGCACAGAATGTCACCTACATTCTCCTCCAAAAGTATCAAAACAACAAGTTTGTTATTCTTGTTTTTATTATTAATTTGTTCTTTATTTGAGTTTGAGATCAAAATATTAATATAAGATGATAGAATAATTCATTTACATTTAGCAGATGCCCTTATCCAGAGAGACTTAAATTTTTATCTCATTATACATCCGAGCAGTTGAGGGCCCTGCTCAAGGGCCCAACAGGGACAACTTGGTGGTCGTGGGATTTGAAACCTGGGACTTTCCGAACTGTTGTCTAATGCTTTAACCACTAAGCTACCCCTGACCCCTGATTTATTCACTGATTGTCCATCTAGAACTTAGAACGTAGCACCTTTGCTAGCAGACAACCTAATTCCTGCATAAGCAAAACTATTAAACTCAGATGCTCCCGTCTAGGGGTTGCCACAGCGACAGACTATCCGATCCACACAAAGCTTTGGTACAGGTTTTATGCTGGATAAAACCCTCCTATTTTATCCAGGCTTGGGACCAGCACTGCATCCTGTGGCTGGGGTTTGGATGGGAATCAAACCCAGGCCTTCCGCATGGCAGGCGAGAAACCCACCACTGAGCCACCAATGGCCTTCCCGATAGTCCTAAAGTAATTTAAGTAAATAACACTTAACATTCAGTTGCATAGCCCTTGCTTGCAATAACATTGCTGTGACCCTGTGACATCACAAAATTATTGCATGCTTCTCTTGTAATATAAATTTCATAGGTCAGTCGTGGCTCAAATTGTTAAGATAGCAGAGGGTTCAATCCCTAGGTACCACTGTTGAGCCCTATCTGATCCAGGGTGCTGTACCCTGACTGACCCTGTGCTCTGACCACAGCTTCCTAGGGATTACTATAGTGTAGGGTACATGTGACAAATAACAAAATCTTAATTTTGCACCACAACATCTCTTAGTTAGTGTTTGCTGTTTTTTTTTTGTTTTTTTTTGCAAACAGGAAATAAAATCCTCTTCAGGATATGAAATGCTCACAATGCCCTTTGTTATGTTGACAACGTGTTTTGGGTAATTATTTTGCTAAATTCCTCCTAATTAAAACTGATGAGTTTCTCTGGAAATTGGCTTTGTAGCCTTCTGACTACTACACTTACAATGATACTACTGCCACCATGCTTGAATGACAATTTCACATTTCGGATCTGTTCTTTCGCCGCACATTGGCCCTTCAATCACTTTGGTAGAGATTAATCTTGGTTCCAGGCCTCCTGTCGCTTCTGTTACCATGTTTCTGTCATCAACGGCTGTTTCTCGGCCAACCTGTTCACTGTCTGTTTTTATTAGTACACCAGTGGATTCTTTCTTTTTCAGGACATTCCAAATAGTTATAATGTTAAGTAATGGCTGTATTCAATGTTTGCACAATAATTCCCATCTTTTTTTAAGTTTCAAATGGTGTGCTTTTCTCCCATGAACAGTCTTCATGATGGTTTATCCTTTTCAATAACAAATATAGTCTTTACAGGCGAAATCTAAAGTAACCATTCAAAAGTTAAAACAATGAATCTACCAGCAATACAAAAAGCCTGTATAAAAAAAGGTGTATAGCAATAATAATAATAATAATAATAATAATAATCATCATCATCATCATCATCATCATCATCATCATAAATTGTGCCATGTTTTAAAGTTGTTTAACATGCCTCGATTTAAATATCAGGAAGTAAAAGCTGAAATTATCTATTGTCCTGTATTTATATTTTGATCTCTAACCCAAACTAAAGAATGACCTTGCCCTTGTAGTACCTTTGCAGGGAACTGTAAATATTGCCAATGGTGAAAAGGCATGCAAATGATTAATCTTCAGTAATCTCTTTATCCTGCTCATAGCGGCGTTCAATCCGGAGCCTACTGCAGGAACACTGGGTGTGACATGAAAATAAACGTTGAACAGGACACCAGTCACTGCACCATGAACACAAACATTTACACTTAAGGGACATGTAGTGTAGTCCATCCCTGTACTGGCAAGGTTTTGATAGGAGGGGGGAAAACCACCCGTATACGACGTGAACACTACACAGATATGAACGATTTTCACACGTGCAGATTAGGCAATGGTCATTATATCAGATTTAAAAATGTGATTGCGGTGTATTACATTAATCTCAAAGACTTAGTATAGCAGAATTACTGCTTAAGATTAAAATCACAAGGGGTTGTATAATTATTATGCATAATGATATGTAAGGCAGTAGTGGGTCCAGGTGTTTAGAAAGGTAAAGAAAAGTAGTATGTACTGTATACGATGATGATGTCGCATTTGTAGGATAGATGATAGAGAGAAACCTCGCTTTATCACCTGAGAAATTTTTACTTTAGGAATTGAAATTCTGCAAGAAATTTGCCTTGACACACAAAGCATTTCCAGCATACGAACCGAACTGAACGCAAGATAAGTAGTGCATACGTCCAGAAGCCATTTAAAACATTGCGTCAGTAGAAAGCCAAGCAAAGCAGGTTTACGAATTCATTTTAATTTTTTGCATTTTGTGCAAGATTTAGTAAAGACATACGTAGCACCATGGATTACAAGAATGTCATCAAGGAGAGCAGCAAGAAGAAAAGTGAGCCACTTTTAGTGGAAATGAAGAAAGAATCTTCATCGCTAAAAAAAGCAGCCTTTGCCAACAAGAATCATAAATTAAGGTTCAGTGATGTTTAATGCCTATTTATTTCATATTTTACGACATGTCTTTTTTAAAATGTTTTGATTGTTTTTTTGTATGTGAAAATATTATTATAGTGTTGGAAATTGGTAATATTAGTAATATTTTGGGGCTGCTGGAATGGATTATCAGCATTTGCATTATTTCTTATGGGAAAATTTGTATCATAATAGAATTTTCGACTTTTCAATTCAAATCCAATTCATATGCTGTGGGTCTGCTATATATGTTCTGTGATGCAAAATAAATTGACAGACAGGAATTGACTTATACTAATGATGGTTTGATCAAAATACCTAAAATGCCAAAGTGATTATGCTTTTTTTTTTTTTTGCCAGGCTGGTCAAAAATAAATAAATGTGACAAAAACATATACAGTAGATTCTTTCTTTGGAACAATGGAAAAAGGTCATGTGGTCTGATCAGTTCAGATTGACCTTATTCCAAAGCAACGAGAAGGTATGAAGCAATGCAAAGTTAATGCATAGTGGCCACTGTACAAGCCTCTAGGGACAGTGTTATGGTCTGGAGTGCTTCAGTTGTTCAGGTCCAGACTCAGCAAGGTTGTGTGGCAATAAAATGAAGTCAGCTGCTGACCTAAATGTACTGAATCACAGGTTATCACATGTATGCATTTTCCACAGGCATTTTCCAGGACTCGAATTGTGAAAGAGTTGTTCTGGAAGCATGATTAGTCCTCACCTTAATTCCACTGAAAGTGTTTGGGATGTGCTGAAGAAGACTTGGAGGAGGGGTTTGACTCTTGCAAATCAACTCTGAAAGGAAATAATGCCGCATCAAATACACACCATAATCAAAGCGAACAGGCTATACAGTAGTAGTGTGCGCCACTTTCATGTGGGCCAGCCAGTGTATTTATTAAATGTATTTTCTGACTCTATTAGTAAGAAGATTTCATACTTCTTTTTCTCTCTCTCTGCAATCAGCCTCAGCTGCGTTAGAACGAGCCGTGCTCGAGTGGGTTTGTGGCAGTGCTGACCCAGGCAGAAGAGCGGGTGCTATCAGATATCCGAGCTAACTATGAGCGTTATGACCTTTGCTCGGTTTCTCTGAACTGCACACTGTACCATGACCTGTGCTCAAAACACAGCACCCACGTGTGTACAGTAAACATTATGGTTTGCCTTTGAAAGAAGCAAACACAAACTCCCCCAGCACACACACACACACATAAAACACAAAATCTCTTCTAAAATAATGCAATATTAGAGAAAATACTAAACCCATTACATATGAGTGAGTTCAAGTAGTATTTGCAAAAAAGAAAACCAGTAAAAAAAAAAAATTTTTTTTAAAAAGCTTTTCTGCTTTTTCTACTGCAGGTCAAGTATACTATTAGCTCATCTTCTGTGCTGCAACAACAAGCTCGCAAACAGAGTCAACACACTCCAGAAGCACAAAGGCGATCGAGAAATGTCACCTCTACTTTTATCCAACCCCATACTCACAACACACACACACACACACAAAACAATTTGACAAACACTTCCAGTTAAAAGCTTTTCTTAAAAATCACATGGGTCCAGTTTCTCAAGAGTGGGAAGATTCAGCCCTCCCCACTTGTATACACACACACCCTCATACATATATACACACACACACACACACACACACACACACACGCTGGAGCTGACGGCACATGTTTCTAAGTGACTGTTTTGAAAGCTTCTATTTTTAGGCATAGGGTGAGGCCAGGAATAGAGCGCATGTGAAAGAGAAAGACAGAGAGAGACTGTCACGGGGGGGGGGGGGGGGGGGGGGGGTCAAGGATTATCAGGCTAACACTGAGGAATGTGATCATGCACTAACTCTCCATCCGTTCTTATTTCCTGTGCCTACTGTGAAGTGGAACATGTTAGAATAATAATAATCATAAGCAAAGAACAAAACATGTTTTTCATCTCTGATTCCAGTCCTATACAGCAATTCATACGTATCTCACACACACACACACACACACACACATCTTTATTTTGGCATATAGTGGAAAGTCCGAATGTTTAGGAGAAGCAGGAAATGAAGATAATTAAGATAAGGTTTTATGGAAATGATTTCTAGCCAGAGACTCGTGTGACCTGAAAAATTCCGCCTATAGGTTCTAGCTATTCCTGGCCCTGGCAATAATTAACGGCAAAGCGTGTCACGCTGGGTTCACTCGGTTTATAGGTCTCCTATAAAGTCTATGACAGACTATTTCCAAACATTGTAGGTCATAATATAACACGGGCTCCACCACAAACACTGGAAAAAAGAACGTAGCGTCCATATCAGTGGGACACCAGGAGGTTTGAGTCGGCATTCGCTTGGGAGTCTGGAACGCAGTTAAAGCCGCAGGAACAGATGAGGAGGACATTAAAGTTGTAAGCGCATGACGCAAAGTTGGGCTATCTGATGCAGCTGGGGGTCGGTTACACCATAAAAGGTATGTCGGTGGCTAGAGGGGTTGAGAAGTCGAGTAAAACAGACTCACACACACACACCCACACACATGCTTACTTATCTGTGTTATGACCTTCCACTAGAATAATTATTATTGCAGATAATTAAACACACCCTATCTTTAAACACAGAAATAAAGAAACCTTTTGAGTTTTCTTATTAAATAATTTTTTTTTTTTTGTAAAATGAATAAAGACATTTTCCAAATTAAAATCCAAAAATCTAAACTTTTATGAAAATCTCCCCATCATCACAACATTTGTTCCATTTCACTGCCACCTATCACACAACAGTCACCACAAAGAACGGTGAAAGCTAATATGCACTTCCTTTAAACCAACATCTCAAACTCCTGCTCATGCCACGACTCAGGGAGGCATAAAGCAGCTTGATGGATGACTAACTGTACAAGAAACAAATAAGTGAACGCAGACGAACGAACGTGTAGCCCTGTCTTCGTGGGGTATTTCCATCTTATCTTTCTTCCTGTATAGGAAATTGTGTCATGTCCACACCTATACGTATATACTATATAAAAAGCAAGACCCTTTAAAGAGAAAAAAACGAAGAGAAGCCAAACATAACAAAAAGGGGGGAAAAAGTGTCTATTCCCACATTTAGACATTTGGTAAGTACCCCGCCTCGCCTCATCCGAACCACTCCCCCCCCTTCCCTCCGACATTGCTCCTGTATTACTCAGTTTATAAAGACATAATAGGAATTCAGATGGTTTCTCTGGAAAATGGTTTGCCTGTTAAAATGCAAATCCAGGCTATTCTTTGACATAAGAAAAGAATGAGCTTTAGTTAATGCAAAGTTCCGCTAAAAGGTACATGTGAGGTAAAAGCGATGACAAAACAATTAAGAGCACTCATTGCCTGGACTTTGATTTGATCATGTATTTAACCTAACAAGCAATCCAGCAGTGGTGTTCTTTTATTTTTCAAGTGTTATGACATGAGAAGGCAAAGAAAAAAAAAGAGGGGACAGGGACGAAATTGTCGTAGACGTGTTAAATGCCACAAAGTCATGCCATCCTGTGGTGATGAAACACTTGTTTGTGAAAGTTTAACGAGAAACGCATTCATGTGAAGACAAAGAAGCGGATAAATAAACTGTAAAGCCCTGGAAGACGGGTGGTATTAATGGGCCTCTCTATTCCAGGAAGGAATGTGAAGTATTGGGTCAATGCGTTGGAGGAGGTGCTGAAGTTGCAGTGCAAAGGCCTAACCACATGCGCGCGCACATGCACGCGCACACACACAGGCAGAGACACCACCTCTGTGCGGGGCTTCTGTGAGATTCGTTTTACGCTCTTACACGACGATCATTTGAACAATCCAAACAACAAACCTGGCCAAGGGTTCCACACACAACACAGCAAAAGGACTAAACAGTCTGCACGTATGCATGTGTGTTTGTGTGCGTGCGTGCGTCTGAAGCAAGCCTGTGGTGCAATACAACAATGAAGAGTTGACCCTTTTTGGCACAGCCTTGCAGAAATACAGAACACTACAGCACTTGTCAATCGTTCTTAGGAAAGTAGGAGGGAAGGGCAGGAGGAAGTTATTTAAGCCGTCTTACTGAGAAACTGACGCAGCTCATGTGGACATCAATAATCAGCACAAAACTGGGTCCTTTTTCTTATAAAACAAGTGGGTTTGACTGGTCCTGATATACACTGTGGGTGTCTGGAAACACGCGAGGTATGAGACCACACGTGTGTCCAGACACATGCAGTGGATATCAAGACCAGTTTTGTGGTTTTTCTTTTCAAACAAAGCCTTGAGTGAGGTGCAGACGTGGCCAGATGAATATATTATGGGTAAAAAAAATTGGAAAAAAAGGGGCATTGTTGTGTGCACCGCTTTATTTTTTCAGTTTGGGTTAACAAAAAATAATAATAATAATAAATAATGGGTCATGGGTCTATGCAGCATGTGTCTGTGAAGGACAGGGATTTTCTTTCACTGTGGGAATTGAATGAATACTGGCACGTTACCTTCGTCATGCACGTGAACCAGATATCAAATGTTTATGAGAACCGGGTCAGAACATTTAAGTCCCACGTCACGTACAGTAGTTACCTTGAGAGAAAAAACTAGGGCACCCAAACAGGCCAAGTCTGACACACACATTTTTTTCACTCAAGAAAAAAAAAAGAAGAAAAAACACACTTGACCGTGTAGAAAGTTTTTCTGTTTAGGCAACATTCAGGCAGAGCTCAGCATTGATCCGAACTCATTCGAAGCAAACGCCCCAGCTAGTCAAAGCAGTACCACACACCCACCACACAGTACAGAGGGTTTTTGGACACCGTGGCCAGATAAGCCGTACACACACAGATAAACCACAACAAAAGAATTGATCGCAGGCCGCAGACACACAGTCAGCATTTTCTCTTTTCAGAGCTCGTAGCCAAGCATTACAACGAGTAAATCACCCTGGTACTTTTGAAACCCACTTAAAGCCCATTTCGGGAGGTGTGAATGATATGAGGCCTGTTATCATTCCTCCTGAGCAGCTCTGCTGTGTCTTTTCGCCGCATTCCAGAGGTTTCTTCAGGTGTGGCGCACCAGAGCACTTCAGTGAAGAACAATCCGTCTGTCTCCGAGTCTGATGGAAAACTGCCAGTTACACCTCTGAGCTGACGAGTGAGGACACGCTATGTGTGAAATGTCAGGAAAAGAGCCAGGCGTGTGGGCAGGGAATGGAAGTTATATAAAAAAGGGGATGTGGGGAGAATTCCTAAAACAAAGTCTCATATCATTCCAGAGGAGTATGAGGGGCAGCTGTAGCCTGGCGTGAAAGGAGCATCAAACAATACTCGCATTGTGGCAAAGCTACACTAGGCTCCATTTAAAGGAGAATTAAGCATCTAAAATTAGCCCCATTTCAAACAAAAGCTCCATGAGATGACAATCCCGGAGTTTCAAATATTACTCAAACATATTCAGTGGTGCAGCAAAATGAAGTAAACAAACTGAACTTTGAACGTTACACCACAACAGCATATGGTGTCACTCACTTTATGTTAATGTCTGCAGGATGTCCTAAAGGCCTGAGAAGAGACCATGAGTAACCAGCAAACGTGGTACAATTTGCCAGTCATCTCTTTTTTCCTGTTATTGAGGTTTATTAGATAAGCATTACATCACTGGTTTAATCATTCCCAGAATGCTGCGGAGGCAGAAGTCCATCCCCTTATGACCCCCAGGGCAGCGTTCCTGTTGGCTGACACAGCAGCTCTTGCACCAGACTGGGCTTTTCTCTTTGCTTTTTTTTTTTTCCACGTCTGTCCTCAGTCAACTGACAAGTGCAGGACTATGTTTCTTAGTAGAGAACCTTTGCACTACATACTTTTCCTGTTCTTTAATGTCTACTGCCTAACTTTTTTTTTTTTTTTTTTTTTTAAGATGTGAGCTCCAAAGCCAAATAAGACATGAATTTGTGGAATGTGGTATTAATGTTTAACTGCAGAACCGCTTCCTGTGACAGACTGGCTGGTTGAAATAAATTGCAGATTTGCCATAGCTTTTTGAAAGTGGAATGCGGTGTTCTTTAGGTGTGGTTTTCTTACTGTGTGTGGGAAGAACGTTCCAGAGAGAAGGCACAATTTAATGACTCAAGAACCATACTGTTTTCTTAATTCACTCCAGACCTGGACTGAATGATGCAATGGGTCCAGGAGATGGGACAAACAATACCAAAAGGCTTTGGCTTACTGACTGTCATTTAAAGCTCATTTTTTCACCCTGTACCACAGTCTTTTGGGATTATTACATATCACACTGTACAATTGCACAATTAAAGAAAATGTCAATCTTCTCCTTATATCATCAATCAGCGTGATCCAGACTTAAGAGGACTGCAGGAATAATTAAAAAAAAGAATTTTTACAAAAAATTGTGCTTTTTATCCAAGAAAATAAAAAAAATAAAATAACAAAAAAAACATAATTTTGGACAATGTTTATTGCATTTTTTCCTCCTACAAAAATCACTTCAAGTCAATTACTATGGATTATTGACACTGTCAGTTATATAACATATCCTTATAATACATAACATACACTTAATGGAAAAGCAGTCAGGCTTGTTTAATGCTCCGTCATTGGTTTTTAAGGAGTTATAAAGTAAGGTTATATCTTTTGTTGAAGTGGCTTGGATTTTGAAACACTTGATTGAACATTGAAAGACACGGATACAGATTTACAACACAAAACGAAGGAAGGAAGGCGAAATGAGAGACCTGTAACAAACAATAGAAGAAAAGAAAGACACACCATGCAGTTTCATTCACAGGTGATGGACATGTAGACAGACATGTAGACTTCTCTCCCTCCATCATCTCAAGTACTTGTGAGTTAGATTACTGGTCTTTTTCTGACAGAGGGCCAAGAGGCTGGTCAGGCAGGCACGGGGGCAGCAGGCTAGTGCTTTTCTGTACGACTTCTGTCAGTAGCAGTGAAAGGAAATCCAGAAGGCAGCGGTTCAAATTGCTGAAGACTTTTCACAGGTTACTCGCCCTTAAAGCGAGGGGGTCTCTTCTCTTTGAATGCTGTCAGGCCTTCAAGCCTGTCCTTGGTTGGAATAACCTAGGAGGTTACACATCAGTGTAGTATTAAGCCAGAGGTCTTCAAATGGTTGTGTGAAAAAGTAATAAATTAATTACAATCAATATTATAATACTTGCATAAACACAAGTAAGCCTATAAATAATGTAACCTTGATTGTGATGATTCCTCTAAGACAAATGTATTCAGTGCATGAAAATCCATGAATAAAAACATTTAATTTCTTTAATAAATAAGCCAGAATATTACGGCATGTGTTTGCATAATATTCAACTAGTTAAACTATGTCCTATGGGTCTCAGTGCATTTTTAAACACAACAAAATAATCGTGTTTTTGCAATTGGTGACTCAATATGTAAATATATTTTACTGATATGAACTGCTCCCATGATGACAACATGATCTAAACATCTATTCTTATATTGGTTGTGTAATTGACCTTGAAATGAAGCTATATGCTAATCAGACCCATGACATAACCATTTTACACCATGTGGTTTTGCAATGAGGGCATACCTGAGCATAGCATGCCTCTTCAATTGCTAATCCTGTTGTTAAATCCACCTGAGGGTATAGGTGAAAAAAACAACAACAAAGAAACGTAAATAATCTAAGCTGAATAACCAGTAATACACATGAAAATGTAGTGCAATGCAAGAACAGAAAAGGTGGATACTGCTAGGTTTGTCACTGTTGCTCATAATAACAACGGGTTGCTTGTCAAGACATATGGAAGGTTTGTATAATAATATACTGTAGCGGTTTTACAGGAAACACCCAGTCACTATGGAAACAGCAGCAGTTACAGTGACAACTTTTAAGACTTTTGCTTAATTCCTGTAATATGCACAGATCTTTTAATAAAACGAAATAAAAATAAAATAAATGTCATGAAAATTTCCTGTTCATATTAAACACCAACTGTAAAGTTTCTCCTGGCGATGAAACAACAGACGATCAGGTTTTATAAGTTACCTTGGTATTTTACTGAAATATCCCAGAATGTGTCACACACGTGCACCTTTTCATATAGTGAAGTTTTCAGTTAATGAAAAACTTTTCTCTTTCAGAAAATGATTTATTTACCATTTATGGATAAAGTGTCCTGTGCTTCCTAGGTTAAATAAATAATCTAAATTTTTAACATAGGCAGTTTTCACCATGCAAGAGTTTCTCGGTGACAAGAAAAGCCATACTGTTTGCCCCCATTAACTTTACTGAAACTGAACTGAAGAAAAAGAGAGAATGGTGATGGAATGACTGTTTACAGTGGCTGTAATGTAAATGACAACAGGAACTACCTTTCATAGATGTTCCAAACATTAATTATAACTTACTCACTCACTCATTCTCTACCCTGGATGGGGTGCCAATTGATCGCTGGGCAAAAGCACATACACACTCATCCACTCACACACTATGGGGTTTGGAAATGCCAGTTAGTCTAATCTGCATGTCGTTGGACTGTGGGACGAAACTTCATTACGCCACCTCTATAAATGAATAAAAAGTATAATTTGTGTTATTATTAGTATGGTAATTATTTTTCTTACAATAGCACATAAAATATATATTGCTTATTCCAATTTATTCACTAAATCTACACACAGAAATGCTCTTGGTTTATAGGATATATAGAAAGATAATATCAGTTAAGCTCTATTATTAGAGTAAAACTCCTCTATATAATACAAGGTGTTGTAATTCACAAGGGTTGAGCTTTAAAATCCCTGACCCTGGCAGATGGAAGGCTATAAATAATGATATTTGAGCATCTGAGATGTAACGCATCAAAAGCCACGTCTAGATTCTTCTTATTATAATTCAATTAATGTTTGATAAGCAGTAAGCTACATAACCCTGTAGAGTTTTGGGCCAAATCCCAACCTACAGCATTGTAAGCATTACCAGCTGCCTAGTTTCCAAAGTATCCGCAATCTTTAAACGCAATCGACTGTTTGTGCAGTTGTCCAAATTCCTTAGTGGAGTTTTAAAAATAAACGCTATGTGAAAAATGACAGAAATGACAAAAATGACAACACTTGTCAGGACATCAGCCTAATTAACAACTTCCTTTGCCCCAAAGGCTTCATGGCTCTGACAGATCAGCCCCTGGGTTCAAGGTGGTGTCATGGAGCAGACTCTCACCGGCATCCAACATAGCAGCTGAACCCAGAAGTAGGAACATCATGTTTATACAGCTCAATCAACATGCAAAGCAGCATAACCAAGTTTGGTTCTCCTAAAACCAAACAAAGACGACCTTTATCTGACAAGTGCTAGAAGCTCATACATGTGGCTTTTTTCATTTATCAAACACTAGAATCCTTAATGCACCATTTGTCCAGTTTGTTAAAAGCATGCAGAGGAAATGAAGACAAATTAACAATTTATCTAAGATTTTATAAACAAATTATCCAATTCACAAATCACCAATGATGTAACAAAAACGTATGATCTTACCTCTATGCCCTGGTTGATGGCCAATTTGGCCATCCGGACTGCAATGGGCCCCTAAATGGAGAAGCACAGAATGTAATCAGAAAAGCATGCAGTTTCCTCTCCAGATCATTTAATTCGCATCGCACCACTTTGTTTTATTACAACATTAATGTAGTGAAACACATTACCAAAAAATGCCATATCAGAATGCCATGTTCATTTTTATTCTAAAACCTGTGTCTTTCCAAATCCGCCAAGAGTTGTAGTCGTGGTCACAGTAGGAATCACACTGTAGCTTTTTTCTCTCTCTGTTCAATTCTGTTTGGACCGGTCAAAATTTTTTACCCTAATATAACACAGATCTGCTTCTTAAAGCTGTCTAAAGGGAAAAAAAATCTCAAATTTGAGTCACTTTAGCATGCGGTTCTAGATCAGATATATGTACACTACCGTAAAAAGGTTGGACACACCACCTAATTCCTTGGTCTTTCATGGGCTTTCGACATTG
This sequence comes from Leiocassis micropogon, assembly GCA_028565275.1. Taxonomy (NCBI): domain Eukaryota; kingdom Metazoa; phylum Chordata; class Actinopteri; order Siluriformes; family Bagridae; genus Leiocassis; species Leiocassis micropogon. The sequence continues at coordinate 2,158,523 of JAOVVA010000009.1, read as the reverse complement.
TACTTTTTTGAATAATCTGAGGTGTGCTTGGTGATTTTTGAGGCTGGTAATTCTAAATGAACTTCTCTAAAGCAGAAGTAAATTTTGTTCGTGCTTTCCTGGGAATCCATCGCAGCGCACACACACAATGCGGATCAATCAGCCTAATCTCTATGTGTTTGGACTGTGGGAGGAAACCAGAGTACATGGAGGAAAAAAACACCACAGGAAGTGAACCCTCGACCCTGGAGGTGTGAGGCCGCCATGCTGACCCAATGCTGATGTAAATTCTTGCAAGAACTGTTCCAGAACAACTGACCTTCGTGTCTTAAAATAACAACTGTCAGTTGTTGTTACTTAACTACCTAATGCCATATGTGTAATTTCATAGTTTTAAAAAAAATCCAGTCGTGTTCTAGAATGTTCTAGACCTTGCATCCAAACTTTTGACTGGTGTGTTCAAACTTTTGACCGGTACTGTATATCTGATCCATGGTCATGTAACTTGAATGAGAACGGTCAGATTGGAATTGATGCGACATCGGACATCATCATTCAGCACCGTCAGCGTGGGGATTCCCTTTTATTACTGGAGGACAGCGGAGTTGTTAATGTAGTAGATATTTGGGACAATGAATCTGTCCAAGTAAAACTAGGGAGAACCTACAGAAGTAGAAAAGTGTGTGAGGTAATTTCAAAAGAAATGACAAGTTGTGATGATGTGAGCAAAGATGTATGGGTGTGCGCATACGTGCTGTTTTGAACAACAGAGTGAACATTAGAGTCAGATAAAAGTCATTGTGTAATTTTTAATATGAACCGTCATGACATGCAACACCGATCTGACAAATAATAATAATAATAATAATTCCACAATATGGGTTGTAATGTGAATGTTGCCGTACACTTACACCTTCCTGTAAATTTAACTTAAAAAAGCATGCAAACTGTGCAGTGCAGTGTTATGTCCAACCAGAGCTGGATTGAAGGTACCTGTGGGTTGAACTCTCGGGCAAGCTCCAGAGCTCGCAGGTAAGCTGCATCCCCACTCGTGTTTTGCTCCACAGCGTGGTTAACCAGCCCTAGAGTTTTCGCCTCAGCACCATCAACCACCCGAGCAGCAAAGATCAACTCCTTAGCCAGGGAAACTCCTATAGTCCGTGGTAGACGCTGGGTTCCCCCTACACACACACACATACAGAACCTGTTTCAATAACTGTGTTTGAATACAATCTACACCGTGACTAGTTGGTTCCAATAAACAAAAGGTTGTGAGACGTAATAGAAATAAACTGTGTGATTCACAGTGTTGTTCAGAAAGCAAATGGGTGCTCATGAGAAAGCTTTTAACTTCTGTGATAAGTGGAAACCACAATGTTCTGCTGACATGCACATTCACAGAGTCAGCTCCATTACATCAATGCATTAGCATAGTGAAACACAAATCCCCCCCCGCACCTCCCTGAGTTGGATTAATAAGATAATGTCAACCCCAAGGGTGAGATGGACTCTCGTTTGCTAAGCTCCAGAAATACCTGCTAACCAATCGCTGTAGATACGGCAGGTGGAATTCCACACGAGACACCAATCAACTCTTGTACTGTATATTAACACTGGGGAAAGGCTTTGGCCCATCAATGCTATAGGACAGGATGATGTTAGTCTTCCCCTTGCCAAGCGGTGCGACCCACTGCAGGTCCCTTAGAGTTTATGTATGTGGAAGAGGGCAGATGATCCTTTACTCTGAGTATTACACTTGTTTTAGTTTGTATTATTGTTTTCCTACTATTCCTACTTTTCAGCAATCATCATTGTAAAATAAAGAAAATAAACACCTTTATTATATCCCAGTTAATTTTTTCCACATAATTCTCCTTTTCCTCTGCACATCCTGAGTACCTTTGTTGCTTGCAACTTAAAAAAATTTATATTTACTTAGTCGTATACATTTTCATTTTGCACATTTTTTCCCCCCAAACATAATATAATCAAAACAAGCATTGGAAGCTTACAGAAATAGTAAGAAATGGTCAAAACATAATTATTAAAGACAGCTGAACTCTACTACACTGAAAATAGAACAATCGGACTAAATGCAATTTGTTAAATATGGAGAGAGAAAAGCATTTTTAAAGAAAGTACAATTAAAGAACTGTGTGTACATACATATATGCTGTCGGTCAAATGTTTTTGAAAAACCTTTGACTGACAGCATATACAGCCCTGGAAGAAAAAAAAGAGACCACTGCAATTCACTCCAGAAAACCATCACGAACCATCGAGCAAAGCTGAGCTGTTTGCTTTTTTGCAAAAAGAGTGGTACTCTTTTTTTTTTGTATAAAGTTACCCAACAGCAATTTTGTATAAAGTTACCCAACAGCAATGCGTAAAACTGGTGGAGAGCATGCCAAAACGCATGAAAGCTGTAATTGCAAATCGAGGTCATTCTACCATATACTTATTTGTTTAGCCAAAGCATTAACACGATTTGTTTAAAAATGTTTCGCATATTGTTTTATTTAAGTTATTAAATCTTGGCAAATACTGCATCTTGGGTTATTTTAACGTGCTGTGATGTTGTCATTTCCTTTAAATATACACTCTGAATTTAGGAGATATACTGTCAGCAGTTCACAAAAAAATTAAACAAAACTGTTCATCTCACCAACCAGTACTTGCACATGTAAGAAAAAAAAACATAAGAAACTGATTATTCTGCAGTGGTCTCTTTTTATATATATATATATATATATATATATATATATATACACATATATACACACAGAAGAAATGGGATCAAATGGGAGTAAAATTTTCTAAGAACTTCTCATTAGAGATATTTTCTTAAGAGTTTTCTTCTATTTTATTTAAGTTCATCTCTACAGTACAATCAAACTCAGCGGTTAAGCTGATGGAGTACTCATTGATGGGTCACAGGTTCAAACCTCAGCACCACCAAGCTGTCAATGTTAGGCACTTAAGCAAGACCCCTCCTTAATCCTCAACTGCTCAGATGTATAATGAAAATCACTGCCAAATGGCAGATCTAAATGAAATTCTGACCTGGATTACTTTGATTAGGGACTTGTAGCACCAAGCCAATTAACACCGTCTAATATCAACTGTAAGACAAATCTAAGTAACCTAAACTACTTCCCCAATCAAGTGCACTTGTGTAATAGTTTTGTGTAATAGTACACAAAAAAAACAACAAAAAAAAAACATATATACAAAAACCTTTGACTGGCAGCGTATATGAACATTTGAGACTATTTTCTAGATCATTTATAGCATTCAGGGACAGAAACACCGGATAATTATGTAGCAGCTTATATTAATGGATAAATACGTTTCAGCACTAATCTTTCATGAGATGGCTGAAATTGAAGCAGATAACGGAATAAGATTTCCCGTACGCACGCTTCTACCAGTAATCTACTCATCACTATACCATGAGCATTGGCTGTCATTGCAGAGCACATTGTTAAAGCCATAGGCCACATCATCGCGAGTTGAACTCAGGTTAGTCTTTTGACAGGCTTGCACAACTCTCACCCAAGTTCATGAGGGAAATGTGTTTACACTTGAAGATGTAGAGACACGTTGCATAAACGCTCAGCGATGAAGCAACCTTTAACTTTCACCACACTATGGTGAACCATCAGTTCTCTCTTAGTGCCTCGACAATAAATCAAACTAAATCATGCAGATCTGGCCATAGCTTGCATAGCTCGCCGATATGTGGATCGAGTGACTTGTTTTTTTCCCTTTTTCTCCAGAAGACACTGTATGGTTTCCAGACATTTGCAGTGGGAAAAAAAAACTAGTTGTAACGTCCAGACAATTACATAACAGTGTTAAAGTTTGGAAAAGGAATGTGGGTTCATTAATTCAAGTCAGGACTGACTAAAAAGTACATTTTACAGACAAGGAAGTTTTTTTTTTTTTTATAAAAGGTACGAGTCACGATGATGCCAGGAAAGGAAAAGAAAACAAACATGATTCAGCTATTAATGTCACTACCCATATTCAGAGAGGCAAAAACCTCCACAGAAATCTTTTATGTACAGAGGAGTCTTTTAGCCATACATACAAATAAAGATATCCAACAAGTTCCAGCGAGTGAACTTGTGTCCTTACGCAACGCTGTGTAAGCAACAGGTTTTTCTTAACATGGCAGAGATTTTGCAAGAGATTCGAGGAAAGCCTTGCATCACAACTCAGTCGTAGTCAGCGTGAAAAATGGCCCCATCCTAGTTACAGCATGTATCTGGAAAGTTTAAAAAAAAAAAAAAAAAAAAGCTTGCTGTCTCGACATGTTTGTGAAAGCATGATATACCGTCAGGGCGGTTAACCTGGAGCTTTGCCCTGAGCTGTTTGGAAATTGTCTGCATGGCGCAGTCAGCGAGACGATTATAACATATTGCATTCCCAGAACTGTCCAAAGGCAGCCAAGAAAAAAAAGGAGCGTGCCACCTCTGAGCATGTCAGCTGTGCGCTTCTGCCACTTCTGAGTAAAGACAGCTCCTGGAACTGAACGTAATCAGCATAGACTTTAACCTGCTCATGCTCTGTGCTTATGCTTGCGGCATGGAGTTCATTAATGCCACATATCTTTCCCCAGTGATTTTTTTGGTGAATATTAGGGCTTTCTAAGAACTCAGAGTGTCTCAAACAAGTGGAAAGGACATCCACACTCTCACATGTACAGCGGGAAGGAAAGCAAGTTATCAGGAAATGAAGCAGACTCCTATGGAGGTGTTTTGACACCTTGTTTAAGGAATCAAAAGGCACTAGTCTGAACAGAACATGTATGACAGTACTGCATTCCCCTTTACGAGTAGGTGATGTCATTATGTGGTTCGCTCTCCCATACAAACAGGGCTCAGATTACAAAACACCTGGATTTCACTTCACTTACTCATTATGCAAGAAGCTTATCCCAACGGCAATTTATAGAGCTTTGAAACAGACGACATGGACTTTATGTCTTCTGTCGGTTGACTGATGTACTATATCTCATCTGCCTATTTCTAGGCAACTTCTTACATTTTATGACTTATTAAAAGACAATCTGGAGTAAAGTTCGGACAGCATGTCTGAACAACAATAATTACATATATATAGTGTCTATACATACAGTATATGTGATGGATGTCCAGGGTATACTCTGCCTTGTGCCCGAAGTTTCCCGGGATGAGTTAAAGGCTCCAGCTTCCTGCCACCCCGTATATGATAAGCGGTATAGTAGATAAATGAATGTGTATAGAGATAGATAAGCACATTTATGAATTTAATGTGAATAAAGTTATGTCATTGAATAAGAAATAGCAAAAAATCGTTATCATAATCGACAACCATTACAAAAAATAGTAAGAGAAAATAAACATGGGTATCTGGATAAATGTTAATAGTTGTAATTATTGTTGTTCAGACATGCTGTCCTAACTTTATTCTAGATTGTCTTTTCATAAGTCATAAAATGTAATAAGTACAGTATAAGTATAGGGCAGTGGTAGGTGTTTCGCCTGGCATGCAGAAGGCCCGGGTTCGATTCCCAGCCAGTGCCCAAACTCCAGCCACTGGACGCAGTGCCGCTCCCAAGCCCGGATAAATGGGAAGGTTGCGTCAAGAAGGGCATCTGCCGTAAAAGCTATGTTGTTTTACGGACTGCATATTCCGCTGTGGCAACCCCTTGCCAGGAGCAGCCAAAAGACCAACTATATATATATATATATATATATATATATATATACACACACACTCACTCACTCATCTTCTATACAGCTTTACCTGGAGCCTATCCCAGGAGGCTTAGGGCATGAGGCGGCAGGGTACACCCTGGACAGGGTGCCAATCCATCGCAGGGCACACATACACACACTCATTCACGTACTACGGGCAATTTGGAAACGCCAATTATTCTAACCTGCATATCTTGAGTACCCGGAGGGAACCCACCAAGCAGGGTGAGAACATGCAACTTCATGCACACAGAGATGAGAATCGACCCCGAAGGCGCGAGGCGACAGTGCTAACCACTATACTATGTGTATACTATGGCTAACCACTATACCACTGTGCCACCTATATACACTACTCACATTAAGTTAGGGATATTGTTATTTACATGAGTGCTTTTCCTATTTGCTCTGAATTTGAATGAAATAAGTAAAAGTTCCC
>JAOVVA010000009.1:2138720-2151220 GCA_028565275.1 Leiocassis micropogon | reverse complement strand
AGAATATAGAACACTTAATGCCACATTAAACTTCAGAGACTGTTTGCAATGTCGGAGTTCATTTAAGACTTTCTCAGACTACTTATTACACAAATACCAATTTATGCAGAAATGGCAAGTGTTTTTTTTTTTTGCAGTGTCACATGAATGTGGCCCACTTTTTAACAGGATGCAATCACCATCTACCTCAGGGATCTATTTTTGGGCTTCGTTCGACCAGTACTTTTCTTTATTTTGACCCATTTCCTTTTTCTACTCTCTTTTCTCAGTCTGGTAACAAAGCGGTTTGCATCATTCTGTCGATCAATCCAAATTATTAATAACATTTTCTTGATCATCTGCTCCTTTTGATCAATGAGATGTGTCAAATTTTGGTTGGAACTTTTGATGAACAGGTTATTTTTTTAATATGGATGTGTGCTTGTTCTTTCATTAAACAATATTAATGTGTAAATTAACATTGCATAATTAGAACATGAAGTTCCAGTAATCTAGTAAACCCACAGTCATAACTTATGCGGACAGAAGTTATCATTATTATTTGTTTGGAAGTGTGAAATTTCCACAGTAGAAGCAACAGGTTACCCTGGTAACATAAGCACCTCGGATACCTTTTGCTGCTACTGTGAAAACTTCACACTTAAAAATAACATACTGAGTATATATTGGAACAAAATTCGATACATTACAAAGCATGTACTATTGAAATGAATATAATTTGTGAACAAATTTGAAAAAAAAAAATCGAATGAATGTGCAAGACGGATCCTGTCAGTACTATAGAGATTAATACTATGCATATTAACAGCCTATGTAATATTAATGAATTATTGCTTACAATATATGTAGATTACTTACAAGCAATAATAATAATAACAACAACATTGTCCTTTATAATAATGGACGAAGAGAGTGATGCCTACGTTGGTGACATCACATAGTGTTCTGAAGGAATTTTGTCAATTTCTGCTCAACCAGCATTCCCTCATCATGGAGCAGGGCTTTTTGCTAGACTCACGTTAGCAGACTTTCATGCATGATCGTTAGCACACCGCTGGGCGAATATCAAAAGCTGTTGGAAAAAATAAAAAAAAACTGAATGCGTGACGTCATTAATGGGGGGGGGGGTTTGATGGTCACTGTCGCCGTCTGGCAAAAAGTAGTTGCAGAATTGTTCTGCAGTATTTCAGTATAGTAAAAAGACCAAAATAACATGGACCCTTTTATTTTAAATGTGGTTTGTCTTTACTGTGACTCCTAGTAATGTTCCAAAACCAAATCTTCTTCATTTTCAATATTATGCGAAAGAAACAAAAGAGGATTCTCTCTCAGGACCCCATTAGTAAACCTAGGATTACTAGTAAAACCCTGAGGTGTTGAATTAATGAACAAAACAAGAGGCCTAAAAACTATAAATAGAAAAGATATTACAGGTTTTTCTATATTCTCTGAGGTACTAGTCCAAAATACTTTCCTCTGGCTAAGCTGTGAGTAATCAATGAGACTAACAGTAGTCCTGCTTGTACTGCTCAGGATGGACTTTATTGGCAGCCAGAGCTAAACCATTCAGATAATTATAAGATATTATACCTTAAGTGTATTTAGACATCCAGTGTGGCTTCCAGCCAGAACCGTTATCTATTATTATCGTTCACCCATCAAACTCAGACTAAACTTAAGACGAGATCTTAACAGCTAAGTATCGCCTTAATTGAAATGTTGTGAGGTAAAATCTCAGGTCTCACATTCCCTCAGGCTTAAAATAACAGCTGGTATTGTGTTCAGTACTAGGACATCCGTTTAGACGAGCTACTTGAAGAGGTTTTTGTTTTTTTGAGCCACTGCTGTAACCCTGTTCAAGATCTAGGCCAGGCGAACAGTGATGTGGGGGAAAAAACAAGGAAGTAGGCCAGTGGATCGTAGGCATATTTCTGTCACAAATCCAGGTGCATAAAAGAAATTTTTTTCCCCCGAAATTATGTGGAACAGCTTGATTCGATCGTTTAAAAGTTAACTAATGTGCCCTTGTAATCTAACAATATGTTAGCTTAGCATGACAAAACAGGAAGGAATGTGTTTGGCCACTGATCCAAAAAAATAAAGATAGCTATTGCAGTTTTCCTTAGAACAATTAGTCAAGTGCATGAGATTAGGCGTGTGCTTACACTCTTGAGCAACTACAGGTCCGAACAACAAACTCTTGTGTTCATCACAAGTTCTGATTTCTGATCAAGATACAATTTTATCTCTGATTTTATTTCATTTTGTTTGGATCTCCCCCCAGGGTCGAGGGTTCGAATCCAGCCCTCGAGTCTGTGTCTGCAGAGTTTGCATGTTCTTCCTGTGCGTTGTGGGTTTCCTCCAGGTACTAAAGACATGCAGATTAGGCTGATCTGAGTTCATGTGTTTTTGTGCCCTGTGATGGATTGGCACCCCATCCAGGGTGCATCTCACTTTGTGCCCTGGGTCCCCCGGCATAGGCTCCTAGACTCGCATGAACCTGTGCAGGGTGTGCGGTACAAGTGTGTCTAATGGCACCAAGTCATACACAAGCTTTACTAGAGAGTCTGGTAAATTTTACTCAGCATAAATATTCCATACAACTTTTTTGAACAAGACAGGATTCAAAAGAATGTTTTTCAGTTCAGTGACCAAACTAACTCACACCTTGGAAAATGTAACACTGGAACCCACTGCATGAAACTATATATGCACTGTGGTACAAAGATCCAAATGTCGAATCAAGATCCTGAAGCCTGTGCCCAGAAAAGCATACCAAAAATAGGGGATACACAACATCTACTACTCGCTTAAATGGCAAGTTACCATGAAACTACATTAAATGAAACAAAAATCCAGAACATCCCAAAATACATATTTGCAAAACACACTCACTGACTGACTGTAGGTAAATCACACTTGGATTAGTGATGTTCAAAAAGAAAGAGAAAAATTCAATTAAGATAAACGCCCTGAGAACTCCACAGTACGTCAAGACTTCCGCCCCAGCAGTTTCAGTCTAACCGAGAATTAAAAATAACATCAACTCAGAAACTAGAGCCGTTTCATTTCCACGAATCTGGATGAACTTGCAGAAGTGTGACCACAGAAATATGTCAAGCGTAATAAAGGAGCATTTCAATTTCTCTCCTAGTCGCACGAATAACAAGGAATTCATTTAGAAGACAGAGAGTGGGTTTGTAAATAGAGGTTTTGCACATTCTTATACAATATCAGAGCCTTTGATTGTATTGCTGATTAATGCACCTATCTGTTCAGCTATCGTCCACACAGGAAGAATGATGAAATGCATTCACATTCGCAGTTCCGCATATGTTCTTATCAGCTCTGGCAAACCCAGAATCTGCAGATTATTCCTCAGAAGTGTCTGAGTCAGTTAATTGAAAGCAATAGGTAACAGAAATGCTTTTTCAAAATCCTCTTGGTGGATAACTACCAGGAACCCACTTTCTCCCAGGCAGAGAGCAGCTTTGCCTCCATTTTGTTTTCTTAAAAAAGATACTTTATTGTTCTACTGTTTATCCAGACATTGATTATACTTCACCATGTATATTGATAAAACTTTAAGACTATTTTGTCTTGTAGTATTTTGGTTAGCAAATTCAAGGTCAGGGTAAGAGGAAGTGGGTGAGAGGTGAGGGGAGAAAAAAAAGCACAGCACAACACCTAACCAATGCCAACAAGGAGAACAAGGAGAAAGAACATGACATACCTAGTAATCGTTTAATATTAATGACTTTAAAACCTTGTTTACTACTAGTATAGTCCACAAAAAAGGCACAAAAATTACCACCACATTCTAGTTAGGGTCAAACCTCCAATCCACTATTCTTGGGTTTACTGTAGATGTTCGTCTAGCGATTTTTAAAATGTATACACAAAAAAAAATTAATAAAATCCAAGAGTCTAGAGTCAACTTTAAACCAGGTTGAATGTAGCTGACCTAAACGACTAGCTCTTCAGCTCTTCTACGCTTTTTTTTTTTTAAAAGATACAAAACCACATCAAACCACACACAAAAAACGCTCTCATCTCCGCTACGCTTTCTTGCACAAAATGCTCCATAATTAACGACATCCTTCACAAAATGAAATGAGCAAAAACATGAAACAGAATAACAAAAGATTTCCATTCCAAAAATAGGAGAAACTATTATTTATCTCTGGTATAACAAAAAAAAATTAATTAGAATTTCCTTTAAAAAAATAAAAAATACAATACACAATACAATACTCTTAAAAGTGCCTTTGTACAGGTGACTTCACAACCAAGCAATTACGGAAGTGCTTTAAAGTCTCTATCAATAGATATATTCTGATAATGTTTCAAGGTCACAGATTAAGAGTACTATTAGTCTAAAAAAAGTTTCTTGGGGAGATAATACAGAGCAAGCATCAAGTCCATCCTTTGAAGGCAAAGATAACAGATGCTTTAGCTACTGTAAATATATACTTAAAATCAGGCTAAGACTTTATGCTCACAGTATTGATTTTTTTATTTTATTTTGGGATTATACACACACACACACACACACACACACACATACCGATCAGCCATAATATTACAATGCAAAACATTAAGCCCAATATTATGTAGGTTCCACTTCTACCACCAAGGCAGGTCAGGCCCTCGGAGCATGAATGCATAAGACCTGGCACTGGGAGGCTCGTGGAGGATCCTTCAGGTGCTGTGAGTTGCAGGGTGGGACCTCCATGGATCAGTCTTGTTTGCCCGGTGCATTTCATCTAGGGAATTTGGAGGCCATACCAGCAACCTTGAACTTGCCAAGCCCATCCATACTATGGGAAAACCAACATTTTTTCCTTCTAACAAACAAGTGACAGGTTCTTGGTTCTTTGCATACTAAACTCAGGTTATATAAATACATTAGACAAAATTACGACATATAACAAAACATTTCTAAAGTTTAACTGTTACAAATTTGTCAGGATTTGGACTTTTGAGTTTCCCAACACAGAGCGAAGGATGGTGAAGGAGGGGTAAAAATTTTTTTAGAATTGCATGGTTTAGTTTATGTTGCAGTTTTATAATTGTATAGTTCAGATTTACCTTAAAAAAAACATGCTAAAAACAAATGCAACTTTGCAGTTTGTCATTCAGAAGTTAATCTAGATCAAAATCGAAGTGGACAACTCCATATGGCGGAGTGGTAACGAGCACGCCCCATTATGCAAGTCTGCAAGTTTGAATCACAGTGATGCTGATTGGGGTGATGAGAGAGCTGATTGGCTGAGCTCTCTTAGAAAGGAGGAATGGGAGGCACTCTCGCATCAATGTGAGCTTATGCAAGCAGAATATCGCTATCCTCCGAGCGTTTTACATCGCTCCCAACAGCGCGAGCAGGTGAAAAAGATACAGTCGGCCGGCATCACGTGACTCAGAGGAAACACGTGATAGTCTTCGTCCATGATAGTCTTGGTTGGCAAGTTGCCTTGATGGGGAGTGTTCTAAAGATGAGCGGGAATTGACTACGAGTAAATTAGGGAGAAAATCGTGGCAAACAATCCAAAGGAAAAAAATAAGTGCCTCGTCTCGTCCCATAAACGGAACAGGACACTCACAACAGTCAACACAATATTTCTTACTGCATGTATTATTCTTTTTAAAGATGGTAATTACTCATCCTTTGCCAATAATTCTAGAGCTGTACATGCCCCATGTGCTTGCACAAACCCATATGCCCGAGGTATGCTAGCAGATGATGGCCAAGCCCATGGTTTAAACCTAGTCTCATCATGCCAATCATACTTAGAAAGAATGCCAAGTTACTGGAAAAGAGACTACAGGCAAAAGCAGCAATGACACCATGATAAAGTCATGTATGCACTTAAGCTAACAGATATGCCCTTACTAGACGTGTTACACTACCCGAGACCATGGAAAGATTACAACAAGCTGCTCAGTCATAAGTGCACTTAGGAAGGTTATAATAAATTCCTTCTACTGGTGATCTCATCTATTGCTTGGCATGATACTGGACTGTTTGTTAAAAGCCGGTATAGTTTAAACAAAAAAAGGATGTCTTTTTGCGCAAGAAAGACAGAGTGGTTTCAGTTTGTTCACCACAGTGTGCGCAATTTTCCAAAAAGAACTAACCACCACTTATTTAGTTCTGGGGCCTTCCTCAGTCTGTGATTATTCGTTTGCGTCTCTGCACAAAGTGTATCTTTGAAACAGCAGGTGGAACATATTTAGGGGAAACTTAATCATTCATTGCTAAATAAACCTCATGTCTCTGCTGCATTCAAGCCTCTGTCAGAGCTGCCACTGGTATTATTTTAATAGTGTTCTGACAAAAAAAAAAAAAAAAGCAGCCTGAAAACCTGCAATGCATATTCAAGTGACAAAAAAAAAACAGTTCCCCAAAATAATAGTTTCTTTATTTTAAGGTTGTCATTTTTTTTCTCCAGATACAAAAAATAAGGAATAGTTTTGAGAATGCACAGTCCATTCTTTAACGTATCTTGAGTCAGCAGGCAAAACAGCACATGATCATGAGTCAGCTTAACCCTTCAAAACCTTTTTTGCATCTCTCCACAGTGAATTCCACCACCTCATCCAAGAGTTTAAACTTTACTGGGTGTATCCATTATTTTTGCATCTGAAACAGCACTGATCCGCTGTGATGACCCCTTTCTGGGAACAACCCGAAAGACCAACAACAATCCTGTTGTTGAAAACTGTTTTATTTACATTTTTCTTTTTTATTTGCGTTTTATTTAATTCATCCAAAAAATGTGAGCATTAAGCAGGAGCAGCTTTTTTTTGCACTAGGTCTCTAATGGTTGACAGTAGGTTTCTTGTGGTAAAAAGAAAAGAAGTGGGTAAACTATGATTTATGTGATCAATGAAAGAAGAGCCACAACATACTGGGAAAATAAAATATTAGGAATATTTCTTGGCAAAAAAAAACATGAATCGAAGCCTAAGATTCTAAGATTATAAAACAATGAAAGAGTAGGAAAGATTTTTCAACATCAGCAACCATTCAAAAAACCAAACAATCTATTTCAAATTCTATTCCATTGAGGAAAAAAAATCAGAATCAGAATTAAAAACTATAAATCACATTAGTGTTTGCTTAGCCTAGTAATAAAAGAATATTAACAAGACAGTTTTATGTTTTATGTTTTATGTTTATGTTTTTATTTCCACTTTGTTTTCGAGTCTTTCGGAGTCTTTTGCTCTTTAGTGTTCTATAATTTTTTTCTACTCGGCCAGAATTTCTTACCAGCAGCAAAAGTTTATAATTATATCAGTCCACACTTGTTTCTCAATATCTCATACCTGTAGTTTTGCACGGTGGTAGCACTGCAAATACTGGTAGCACTTTGTGACATGTTTTTTTTTTTTACATTCTATTTGTTTAATATTGGCAGCATGTTCTGACAAGTGGATTTAACGATATCCATTAATTCGCTAGTCGACTGGTAAATTAACCAGGCAAATAAATATATAATAAAACACAACATTCATAAAAAACTCAATACTAAACATGAACCCACACATAGCTGGGAGTAGTAGCGTGGATTTATTGGCGAGGAGTTAAAGCAATGTATTTTTAGTATGTGCATGGATGGAAAAGGTGGGTAGGAGAGACTGATGGGTAGGATGAATTTATAGAACAGCGGCATTAGCAGGATGAAGCTTGTCATTTCTACGCTTCAAAAATTGACAATGTTTAACTTTAATTGATCTAGTGGCTGACATAAAAGACGATGTGATTGGCCACAGTAGACTGTGGAGGTAACATGCACACAGATAAAGCAGCGCGACATAGAATACACACACTACAGTTTGATCTGGCAAAACAATATGAATAACCTGAGTTCTTGGGAGGTCGTTCTAAGAATAACTTTAGCTAATTTTAAAGCTGCATTAATGCTAGTCAGAGGTGGGTAAACGCTAGTCATAAAGAAAAAAAAAGGACATTTGTAAAGTCAAAGAATCTTTGGCAGACAGTCACTACGCTACTGAAGGTTGCAGTAAAACACCATCTGATAGAGTAGTGATTCAATCCAGAAATGCTGTAAGGATAATCATATACAACTAATCATTGACCCAAAGTATTCTTAGCTCTTCCGTGTTTGCTACTCGTGGTATCGGGGCGAAGAAAGAATCATTATATTCAGAACGGTTACTCATCATGGATTTGTACTGTTCTGTTCATCTGTACTGTAAAATTGAGTTAATAAGAGATTTCAGCCATTGTTTTTCTGATGTCCAGTGGAAAAGTGCTATCAAATTGCTGCATGCTTTTTTCCAAGCTTTTCACAGAATGAAACCACAAGACAAGGCATTAGGGCACATTTTTCCCAAAAACGTCATTCGGGATCAGTGACTCTGAGCACACAGTCACACACACACACACACACACACACACGACTACAACGCTGATAACTGTCCTCCAATGATGTCAAGATTGCATTAGCTGGAAGTGAGCAATGTAATTCTTTGTCCTTGCTAGTAAAAACAATGACTGAAATATCTTAACTTAACTTTAAAGATCACTCAACTGTGTCTAAATGGAACTTTCCTAAGACTTTCCTGCCGAGAGAACAATGCAGCAAGTAGGTGGCAAAAAAGGCCTAGGGTTGGTGTAAGACAAGGCACTCTTCTTGGGTTAATAACTCCTGTGTGATGAGGTGAAGAGGAATACAGTAATAAAAGAAACAGGAGAAGGACAGAAAGAAGGAGGGGAATGAAAGTGGCTGGAGAGAGACTTTCAGTTTTCTCTTTCAGATGGATTGCGCTTAATAACAGGTCAGCGAGCAAATTCATTCCAGGGCACTAGGCTGCTCATCCGCCAAAGGAAAAATGTTTTCTGGTAATATCTCGGCCTCGCTCTATTTCCAGAGCATGTTGAATAAGACGCAAACAGCTGGCACTATGTCAAGTCCCTGGTGACCCAGTTACAGCCAGGAAAGAACCTGTGGTGCAACGGGCAGCCTCTCTGGCTTTGCTTGGGCTCATGAACTAAAAATGGACAGCAATATTTCAGAGTGTCTAGTGCAACCAATAGCAACCAGATCTATGTTCTGATGTTTATTCACTGAGAGAGTTTATAAGATTATAAGTTTAGCCCTGACAGAATTAGCTGTCTCATGGCAACAGACATAGACTAATAAAAAAATCTAAGGGAGACTTGAAACATGATCACCCCATCATTGGGAGATTGCAAGCTTGAATTAAAAAAAAAAAAAGCAGGGGCCAAGACTCCAGGGAAGCAAGCTGGTTCTCTGGGTGGCAGGAATATTATTACTCATTACCATGTCAATCCCAGAGATATAAGCCAATTAATGACATCTGTGGACTTATGTATGCGGAAGAGCACAGTTGTCTGTGTGTGTTCAACTGCCCTACGCTGCCCTGCATGAGCAGCAGTTTGAAAAGATAAAACTGGCTTCACAAGTCGTGGAGGTGCTAGCCTTCACCCTTTCTGGTTGGAAAACTATTGTATGAAAGGAGAGAGCTACTTGGTGGGTGGAAACTGGCAAAATGACCAAGCTGTGAGAAAAACAGGGTAGAAAATAGCTCCCTGGCTGGTGAGTCTATGCTAACATGCTCACCTCTGATCAGGAACTGTGGGTAGCGTTCGAAAGACAAAGCTCACATGCATGGTTAGGGTAGCTGGGACTTTGTGACAGCATGAGGATCTGATCAATCCAGGAAAGCAACCAGTAAATGTTGATCTTAGATGTTGGGGACTAAACTAGGATGCCCCTGAGCGGCTCGTGCTAGACCTGTATCAACCTAAGACCTGCTGGGGAACTTGTATCTCACAACATCTGGGAATTCCCTAGATGGAGCTGGCCAAGGAGAAATGCCTGGACTACAAACATAACGCCCACTATGCAAAGGTGAAGGAAAATGAATAAATGAATGAAAAGAAAAATCCCTACTAGAAAAAAAAAACCAAAGTCTCTATGATTCTTTTTTACAGTGCTTCCAAGCCAAGATTTTTTTCCCAGATGAACAGCTAACATGCTATATCAACCTGTTCTTATAAAATGCTATAACACACAACATGATGGTGCCACTTAATATAAATTCCTTGCGAAGATGTTCAGCAGGGTGCAAGTTGCAAGGAGGAGGAGCTGAAATGTCACAAGCCTGATCCTCCAGGCAAAATAGAAAGGAAAAACAAAGGGCACCTGGATATACATTTGAAACGGCACCCAAGTCAATGGACCAAGCATTGCCATAAGTCTAAATAAAACATGACACCTTTCCTGACATTATAAGCATCGTTCACAAAACCGCAGCCTCTGAGGATCACTGGCCTTTTAACTCTAATAAAACACAAGGCAGAGGCCCCGTGTTCAACCTAAACCTATTAAAAGTCTCATAATGCTGAATGTCATCTCCATGTGATTGTGTTACAAAAATGTGTTCCCAGCGACCCCAATGAAGAAAAGGAGTAAATCACATCTCATAGTTATGACTGCTCAACATGTGGATGTGAAACATTCCAGTTTTCTTGGTACTCATTTTTCAGGTCTTGATGCCAGAAACAGATAGCACTCTGTTTGGTGGCTTGTTATATATTTATTTTTAGGATGCAGCGACAGAACCAGTAATCCTGCTTTATTAAAAATTCCTTAGATAATGCTTAGCAGTAGACAAGGATTGACCCATTCCCTTCAAACCCACAATTCATAAACATGACCTTATGGAACTGTTGTTTGGTTTGCTGCTGTAAACTGCTAAATGTTCAGCAAACAGTGGCAGGCAGATTGTGTCAACTCTTCATTAACATACAAAGACAAACAGTGGAGCAAAGATCATCAATGGGACAGTAGGACTCTGCAGTCTAATGCGATTCACATAGGAATGGGAATCACCAGTCACCTCCTGTTACGATATCATTCCGATACTTTGGTGTCGATTCGATTAAAATTGCATTTCTACAAGTATAAGGATTTTATAAATATCCAGATTTGCTATTACATTTTCCCCCAATTTTATTACAATTTTAAACTTAATGATTTATTAAATGTAGCCCATTTCTTATAACATCTCACTTAAAAATCAAGCAAGGATAAAGACGAATTTCAAATACACAAGTTTAACATTTAACTAAACAATACGTAACTGTCATCCAGCATAATTATTATTTCTAAATAAGCTTAGCAAATAGTTCACTTCTTCAACACAGAATGAAAATGTGTAAACAGTTCAGAGTGCACTACCTGGAGGATTATAAAGAAACAGCGAAGTTTTACCTCCTCAAACACCTCCAAAGTCTCAAAACTCAATTTGACACTAACACATAATTTTCAACTAATTAGCGTTCATGGTGCCTCGTGACTTGTGTAAGCATGTGTAACAAGTGGATTTAGAACTAATTCGCTCACAGAATTTGGAGAAAATTTTGATAATTTTGACGCCATAAAAATGCCTCTCTGTTGCACCACTCGAAAGCTTTGGTGCTCGGTATGGGATCCTTTATATCTGAGGCTGACCTGTCAATCACTAGTCATGGGCAATCATACTAAAAACCAGCTCACAGGCCAATCTACCAATTCATCTTATTATCTTATTATAAATGGGAAAATAGTTTAGAAAAAAATAAATTTTGGAGTCATTGTGGCGATACATAAATCGCCATATAAATGACTTGAGATTCATAACTGAACCGACCCCCCCCCCATTTATAATATACTCTTTTACAGCCAGTAATTTGTAACACGATACAATACATTTCATATAAATAAACACTAACCACCACACTATACACTCACTCATCTTCTATACCACTTTATTCTGTATTCAGGGTCGCGGGGGCCTGGAGCCTGTCCCAGGAGGCCTAGGGTACGAGGCGGGGTACACCCTGGACAGGGTGCGAATCCATCGCAGGGCACACACACGGCAATTTGGGAACGCCAATTAGCCTAACCTGCAGGTTTTTGGACTGTGGGAGGAAACCGGAGTACCCGGAGGAACCCCACGAAGCATGGGGAAAACATGCAAACTCCAGGCACACAGAGATGGGAATCAAGTCTGGCCAGGAATCGAACCCGGACCCTGGAGGTGCAAGGCGACAGTGCTAACCACTACACCACCGTGCCGCCCCACACTATACAAACCACCACAAAACCACTACACTAGCTACAAGTTGAATGAACATTACAACATTTTGAATAAACGACAAACACAACGTTGCAAACACAACCTCTAAACAATATCAGAATATCAGAAATGTTTGAAGCATTTATGCCAATTAGCATACATTCGCACAACAGCCAACCACACATCCCTTAAGTTTTGAACAGCGTTTCAAATTTCGATCAGAGCTTGGGATCGACACGCACCTCTTAGGCCTTGTTCACACGGGCGTTTAATTTTTGGATAAACGAACGTGCTCTGAACGTCCTAGATGTTTATGTTGTGTTTTGTAGTGGCGCTCGATTGACTTCTACACTGGCGTTCGTTTGTCTCTGTCCAACGTCAGCCTG